>REGM01000108.1:448032-495116 GCA_004194415.1 Aurelia aurita | reverse complement strand
TTCATTTTATATTATTTAACCACGGTAGCCCCGTCAGTCTTGTGGAGACTGCTTTACAGGGGGCCGTGCATAAGACTACAAAGTAAAAACCTAATTTACAAATGTTGCTAACTTAAGTTAAATAGCAATAAAAAAAACTAAAAATGTCCATAACAAAATTATACGAAATTAAATCAAAAGAAAAGTGAAATCAAACCTCTGCAATGGCTCGTTTAACCTTTTTTGAAGGTAGGAAGAGAGGGTGCATGTTTGACATCCAAACTTAATTTGTTCCAAAGCTTAGGTCCACGAAATGAAATAGATTTCTGCCCATTTGACGTTTTGAAAAGTGGAACACGCAAGTCAGTTTCGGTATTTTTCAGCCTCAGTGTATTATGAGCTGTCGTTTTGGAGATTCTTGGACAGTTCATAGCAAAGGATTTTAGTTTATACAACAATATTTCTGACAACAAAACAATTCACACACAATAAGGACAGAATTTAATGTGTCATCTGCCAATGAAGGTTTTTTCATCTCTAACATCTTCCAAACAAGATACAGAGGTATTTCCATTATGACGTTCCAAACATTTGCTACATTTTAACGGCTCCCAAAAAAGCATCCTATTAATTGACAAATGTTTCTGAAAATGTAGTATTTTGAAAAAGCAAACTTACGATGATAAAACTTGTACTGAAACCCAAGCAGCTCCGCAACGTGATTAACATCAAATAAATCTTGAGCAACATCTTCAGATTGAAATTAACAAGGCTTCGAAGCACTCGTCTTGCCTTTGATTTGAAATCTTTGCACCTGTAAAATTTAAGTAAAAGTTAGTTAATATGTGAAATTTAAAGAAACTCACATCTTTGAATGAAAATAAAACAATAAGAGAAATGAAAATAGAGTAAGCAACATGAACTGTTGACGTCCCAAAGGCAAAATTTGTCACAAAGTTTAAGTGTGAAATTCTAGTAGGTCAGTTGATCAAGCTTTGCCACTCATAACGATCAACAAAGAGAACAACTTCTGTGAACTGCAAATTACAAGTCATTGACGAGCTGTTTCGGATATGAGCGCTAAATGTTTGCTGGGGTTTACGAGCAATGAAGAGTCAAACGCTCTTATGTTTACTCTTAACAATCTTGGGCCAAGCAAACATTGCTTGCGAGCATTTCTAAGCTTGCTTGTCAAAATAGTCTTTTGCTGCGAGATAATACCCAAATATATGACCTTGGGGAATGGTTTGCTTTTCGATAAGATAGTTGACAACGCAACGACAAATACAAAATTCTTGCGAGGTATTTGATCGTTCAAACATTTCAATGTTTGCTTATCGAACATCCATTTTCATTTGCCTGTTTCGTTGGCTTAAAACGTTACCAAACGGCTTAAAATGTTACCTAACGTCTACTTTTAATATAACCATAGTCATATAACTAAGAAAAATATATAAAGTGACCAATAAAAGCTTTTGAGATAGCAAAGCACGCAGACGTTGCTTACAAATTCTGAAAGTTCGCTTGTCAATCGAAATGTTTGCTCGTCTTGATATTCCACAACAGCCAAAGACACTTTTTATAGTAACTATAAGATTATATAATCATCACTAGTAACTATAAAAACAGTTGTCGAACGGCGAATTTCTTGAAAAGAAGAAAACACTTGTCACGCAAAGCATACCTCGTTCCCCTGTCTAGTTTGCTTGTACCAAGGACTTGTCTCTCTTCTTTAATTGAGCAGAACTGTTGTAGAAATTTTAGCACAGGCGTCTGGCAGTCTCATTCACATTCGGCATATGGCTTGCAGTACGGAAAGGCATCCACAAAAATGCGTAATACGACCTGGTGTTAACGATGTTTACCACTGAAAATCATATTTCACAATTCGATGCAATGTCTAGGATCAAGGTATTGGCAATTAAGTACGGTGGGCAACAGCATAAACCTCAAAATTAATCTAATACCATCAGATACCAAAGGAATTAGACCAGATGCCAATGTCAGACCAGATGCTGATTGGTATTCTTTATTCTGCCTAGCTGGGTGAAACTGGTTCGTAGCTGACGTTTTAGGTGCTCGTTACTCGGTAAGCAATAGCTTCCCTTAGGTTACACACCAACGCACTTTTCAAAAGTAACTTGACCCTGGTATGTCTCACACTGGGTGGTATGTCTCATATTGCCTAGCTGCACTGACAAAAAATTGGGTGAAACCGGTCTGTAGCTAACTTATGAGGTGCTTGTTAGTTCTTTCGTCGGTAACCAAATAGCTTACCTTCAGGTTACTTAAATCAAACTTGACCCTGACATCTAATGCTGGGTGCTATGTTTCATACTTCTGGTAGCTCCATTGATTAGCCGAGGAGTTGGGCGAAACTGGTTCTTACAAGATAAATGAATTTC
Source organism: Aurelia aurita (assembly GCA_004194415.1). NCBI lineage: Eukaryota > Metazoa > Cnidaria > Scyphozoa > Semaeostomeae > Ulmaridae > Aurelia > Aurelia aurita. The sequence continues at coordinate 492,732 of REGM01000108.1, read as the reverse complement.
CTTCTGCAATACTAAAAGTTCAGTAGTTTACCTGAATTGACACTATATGCCTGTAGAAAGTCACATGAAGCAAAGAACATACAACTTTTGTAAGATTAGCATATAAGATAATACTAGTTCCATCGTTCTACGATAGTCAAAACTGTCAGAAATTCTTGTAATAAATTAAAGAAGAAACAAGAACTTCTAGAAGCTAAATTCAAAGCTTGTTGTAGCAAATATTTCATTGCACAACTACAATTGCATGATTTGAGTATCGAGTATACTAGAACTCTCTTTCTTTGCCAAAAAGTTGTTTTACCAAAATGTGTCGAGGATTGTGTCTCCAGAGATGTTAGAAACGAAAATAAAATGCACACCAAAAACAAACATAAAATTGAGATTTAATTCAACAAATTTCTGAGGTTGTTCAGGTTTACTCTTTGTTCCGTTAAAATCGAGAAAAGAACTGCTCTAAATAAAATCTAAATGTGTTACCTTCTCTAAAAGTATGGCAGAAATGAAAGCAATTTTGAACGGTGACAGCACTCTTTTCTTCTCTCTGATCTTTAAAATGTTGTTCAGAACTGGCCAAAAAGTTAGTTCCTTTCTCCTTTTATAGAAGCAGACACATTTGAGGGCTTCACGCCGTCACACATGGTTACTCCTATTACAAATGATATGTCATTTATATGACGTACAAGGAAAATTACAGATAAGTAAGTCCGAAGTCTATGAATGCGCCCTTTGGCATTGAATAAGCATTCAACATTTAATAAGCCAAACACAGATCCCACCTTTACAGATCCCACCTTTACAGATCCCACCTCTAAAATTCTAAGACATTTGATCTTGTGGAGGTCATGGCCAGCATGTGTTTCATTATAAGCTCAATAAGATATACGAATTAGCGGGAAAAGGGATGGTCTTGTGGAATTGTCGGAAACCAGGGTCGTGTTACTGAATAAAAATACGGCTGCTTCGGGACTTCATTTAATTAACAGATGGGATAAGGCATTGACCATAGGCAAATCCATACAGACAACTGGTTTTTTGGACTAACACTGCTTTCCTCCGATCATTTCTCTTGCTTAACGAACATAAGAAAAGTAGAACTCGCTTCAAAATTAGCATACGAAGTTCTGTGGTTGCAAACATCTCACATTTGCGGGATTTGGAGATCTTTGTAGGATATTTCGAGATTAAATACATATTAACGAGCTCTCAAATAAGTATGATATTTGAATAAGCTGCCCGAGCACTTGGTACGAGAACTATGGTCATTGAAGCATTTCGTTGTACAGGTTGAAAAGAACGAATCCAATAAAATGAAAGCATGACGTTTCTCAATGTAATAAATAATAATAATATTGATTGTTATTATTTATTAATGGCATAAAATTAAACTGAAACATTTTCAATGAATGAGTTCAACGTTAAATTAGGTAAAGTTGACATTTTATTATATAATGTTGCAGGAATAATACATTTTGCAGACAATACATTCTTTAGCTCAGATCTTTACAGTTTTAAACTTAAAGCTAGAGTTAAAGTTAGTCTTGTTTTAAATATAAGTTTTACATGAATTTTGCAATTTTATTAACTGATTTCTTTTTTATATGGTTTAACTTCGTAATGATTTTTTTTACTTGAATTAGCTTTACGATGTTTATAGCCATGTGAGTTGCTAACGTTAAATAAAATGAAGATGATGATGATGATCATGATGATGATGATCATGATGATGATGATGACTGTTGAGTTAGACCGAGCCAGAGACGAGACGTTCATTCTACTCTCGTGTTTACTAACTAACTCGATAAACAACTATTGTCACTTAAATACGAAAACAACTCACAAGTCATGAAAACATGCGCCGTGCGCTACACGCACCTATGGGAATTAATACAAGTGATGATTTATCATTATGTATCATTTGACAATGAAACATAACACAACAATGACATTTGTGAATGAATGTAGGAATAACAGAGACTGATTTGATAAAAAAAGGGAGGCATGGAATTTCTCGATGAATAATAATCATGTTTATCATTATAATTCATTCAAGGAATAAAACTAAAAGCAAACATTTGATGATGAATGAGTCCATTATTGAATTGACTAGCAAGTGACATTGTTTGGCCAGTCACAGTATTTACCCTTGTCATTCCATTTCAAACCAGGTGGACAGCTTTGTTGGTATGCAGTTCCTCCTGCGCAAACAAAGAATTTGCCGCAATCTGAAGGATGTGCATAGTGACCGTCTGCGAGGCCGCTGCATGATACTGAGGCTGTAATAAATGACAGAAAATTATTGCCAGGGGGGGTTGGGGGTAAGACTCATATCATCAGTCTAGGGCGGGGGGGGGGTTTAAAACTTACTGACTAAAATTGAACAACTTCTAAATACACCTGCTTTTAATCGTCACTTTGAACCTAATTTTCACTAGAAGGAAATTTTCGCTCGTAGCAACATTTCGCAGTCATTTTTTCGGCTTGATCTCGCTCAAAAGTAAAAAGGCGAGTCAACTCTTGCAAAAACTTGCAAAAAGATTGAATCGCTCTCACGACGGAATCACTAATTGATTGAATTTTTGATTGATTGAATTTTTGATTGATTGATTGATTGATTGATTGATTGAATTTTTGATTGATTGATTGATTGATTGATTGATTGGTTGATTGATTGACTGATTGATTATGAAACTAAATTTTGTAAATTTTGATAAGAAAAGAAGAGAACAAATAACTTACATGGTCGAGTGGGAGGTACGGGCGCTGCAGTTACTGGTGGCTGAGTTTGTGGCTGTGGTGGTTGAGTTTGTGGCTGTGGAGGAAGAGTCTGTGGTTGTGGCGGAGGAGTACCAGGTGGCAAAGTCTGTGGAGCACCAGTTGGTTGAGGGGGTACTACCCCACTGTTCATCATTTCAACGATATTTTGACTGTATGGTTTTCCATTGATAACATTGTTTTGATCAAATCCAGCATCCCATAACATAAATCCGCCAAAGCGAGGCTCGTTTTTCAGTTTCTAAACAAGAGAGATAAAACGATTACAACAACAAGAACAACAAACGCTAAGAAACGATTAAATGAAAATATGAAGCGGAAAATAGAGTAGAACCTGAGATTTTAAACTTGGGTTATTTCACGCAGGATATTTCATTTCATGCAAGTTAGGCCAAGCTAAAATACTACAGTGACGTCTTGACGAACTACGAAAGTTGGACAACCTCAGAAATCCTTTTCTGGCAGTTGGCCAGTACTTTCTCTGCCTGGTTTCGTATCCTCAATCCAAGAGGAATAAAGTATCACGGAAGAGGACTGCTGTCGTGTAGGTGTGACACTTCGGTATAAACTTTGATACTTTTCGATTTAAATCTTGGCAGTCTGTCTTAAATCTAGGCCTACAATCAAACATAATCGTCATTATCCAGACTTGAAGGAAATAACACCATCCTTGGTAAGGTAAGCCCTGTCTAATAACGATTATTTTGGACGATTTGGCTTCGAACTATGGTTTTTATCGAGACAACCTTAAAGACCTATTTCCAGAAGTTGATCCTTGTTTCGTACGTGGTTGAGGCCTCTTGAATTGTAAAGGCCTTTTATCGAAAAGGACCCAAGGCGAGTTAGAGAGCAAGATGGTGATAGATAAATGAGGATCTGTTACGATAATATTGAAATGATCCATTCATTAAGAGAACCTAATATGACGGCTGGTATGGAATTAAAGAGAATTCAAGTATTAGTAGGAAATCTATGAAAAAAGAATGCTCCTCAAACATGTTAAAACTTAGCCTGTTTAACAGGCCTCCGAAAAAATGATTTTTTCCATTCCTATTTTGGGAGCATGATCTCAGGCTAGTCAAAAATACTTCAATTAATCATGGGTCAGACTTACTACATTCGTCCCAATTGTTTCACTCCATTAAACCTTATTACAGCACATTAGAACTCCGTCCGCTCAGTTAAATAAAAACAAATACATAATTGTTGTTGCAAGATAATTAGCACCAAAGTATTTAGTCTAATCATGGATAAACTCTTAAATTTGTGGAGTACAATGTCTAAAAGGTAAAGAAGAGTCTCTAGCACTAGGATTATCCGTTTTACAACTCCTCAGTTGCACGAAACTGCCATCCAGTGGCGGATACTAGGGGCAAGGGGTGAAGAAAACAATGATCTTTTGCTTGAAAACAATAGGAATGAACAATGCCTTTTTCCGAAACAATAGCTTCGCTCCTTTTTTAGGGTCCTCCTGAATCGTTTAAAAATCAAGATAAATTAAAGTGATAAAAATCAAAACAACTCACGTTGAAGATATCAGCAACTTCATTCAAAGGTCTGTAATTTGCCGCTGTCCCAGATCCACCGATCTTCGCAGGCATACCAACAAAAATCATAGGCCCGCCCGGTTGACTGTCCATTGAGAATTTCAACCATTTTTGCATGTGATCATAAAACACTCTTGGGTTGCCAGTGTGACACCAATTGTTGTAAAATTGGACGTATACTTCATCGAACATGTGACCTACATCACCAAGGGCTTTGCCCGGACGTGGGCCTAAGTAACCGTCAGGGAAAGGACACTGTGGAGCAGCACCAATGATGTATTTACGTGAAGCGTCGGCGTCCATTAATCTTCTGCTTTCACGTACGAATGCTGTGTAACCAGTTGAGCGGCCTCCTTCAATGTCCAAGTCCACACCATCGAGAACAGCCCTTTAAGTGAAAGAACAATCATAGGTTAAACATTTAAAATAGCCATGAAGATAGCTGAACATATACCGACACCCATTTCGTTAGACAGTGTTTATAGTATGAAATGCGAGATATAGCCAAACATTGAGACGTTAGTTTATACCCCAGATATCCTTTGAAAGCAGCCAATCACAAACAAACAAGATAAGGATTATGTTTTGCATACGAGGCTGAGATATTGTTAAACCAATGATCAAAATCAAACGAACAAACATTGCCAAGCAAAATGCTCCTCCGTTTGGCCACGTCGCAAAACATTTCTTGACAAAAATCTTTTTGCTTATGATAAGCAAAACTGATTTTAATCTTTTCAAAAAAATTTCCCAACACATTCTGCTTTTCCAGCAATGTTTGCGACGTGGCAAACAAGGTTGGGCAAGCAGATCTAAGATGTTTGGCAAATAATTTTATTCGTTTGGCAAGGGCTTAGCAAAATGCTGTGTATCTGCCAAAAGGTCTAAGATTTTGAATACAGGTTCCACCAATCCCCAGCTTACCTATTTTACCCCTGCAGACCCCATCGTATTTTCAATATGATTCTAATATAATGTGCAACAAATTTCTTTTACCTTCCAAAAGGTCTGAGATTTTGCATAGAAGTTCCACCAAGAAATAAATTCCAAATTGTGTTGGCATATTCTTTGGCTTTATCATCACTTGAAAACCCATAACTACCTGCAGCACCACCCATTGATAACAAAACTTTAATGCCTCGTCTCTGACATTCAGAAATTCCAGCCTCAATCTGGGGACAGCGCAGCAATGATGGGTACTCAGCACCGACGGGGTCTTCACAGTGAAAAGCAAAGTTTAGGCCAGGCAAATTATCTAAAATGGAGGAAGAGAGAAGTAAAGAACAGCAGAATGCTATACTGCTCAAATTGGGAGCGATTTATGCCCAGGGAGACCTCTTCTCTCCGGGACTTTTTTACGATCATCAGTTTTTAGTTATATTTTATAGTGTCTGAAACTACCCAAGTCAGTATAAAATTCACGGAAACTCAAATCTATGCTATACGAAGCTATACAATTCAAAAGATCTTAGCTAAATATTCAAAAGTTTTTGACGGCTGATTTACGTTGACCTAAAAATATCATATCTTGAAATTCTTTACCCAAAAGTATCGAAGTGTGAAGACGTCTTCAATGTGGGTGCCCTCCTTGGGCTTTGTGGGACCTACTACGAGGTCTGGGAATTCCTATAAAGGTTGCTAATGATATAACATAAGATATCCCCAGGGGGGACACTCAGCACATGCACATACGGGGAGGTAAGTCCGATCTTTCTGGGTCAGAATATTGCCGAAAGTGATATTTTTGGGTCCATATAAACTGAAAATTATGGTCATAATATTTTTTGGCATCAAATATAGTTATACTGATATTTCTGGGGTCTGTAGAGGCAATCCTGACCTCAAATTTGCATTGTTTCAGAATATTTTATGTGTCTTTACACGTGTCTAAGTATAAAATGAGCTGATATTTTTGGATTGCAAGGAAGCTGAACTGATATTTTTGGGTTTCCTGAACATTTCTCGGACTGACCTCCCGGTATGTGTATGCGCTGAGTGTCCCCCCTGGGAAGATACCTCAACATGAAAGTGACATGAGATTATATAAGAGAATGTATATCTTAATAGAACACACGCCATATCAGTAAAGTAAGACAATTGATAATATCAGTAAAATAATAAAATAATCAATCAAAGCAAAAATTAAAACAACATACCCTTATTTCTCCTGTCAAAGAAAATATGATTGAATGCAAGTACGACGACATCATAGCTATAACTTTTACAAAAGTAGTCCAGTTCTTTTTCCCAACGATTTCTTTCCTTATGGATGCCATAAACACCATTTTGGCCCCAGTATGCCACCATCTTGTACCTCTTGGCATCTAGAAAAAGAAGAAGAATGTCCATTTTCATTAAAAAATCTTAATATTTGCATTATCCGTTTTTATATGCCTAAAGATAAACTAACACCTAAGAGAGCTTTTAGCTATTCTCTAAAAGAGTCTGGATCGAGCGATATTTTTATACATTCTTATACGAAATGTTCGACCGAGTGGTGTCAGAGCTTCTATCACTGTTGTGCACATTCGAAAATTCTACAAAATGTATCAAAATATCTCTCGATTCAGACTATTTTTTAGAATAGCTAAAAGGTCTATTAGAGCTAAAAACACACTGTACGGTAAAACGAAACGACAATCGTATAAAAGCTATACAAGAAAAAAGATAAAAAATAACATGAAATAATTGTTGTCTCCTGATTTTGTCAAAAGATTCATAGAAATCAGGAATCAGAAAAGCCACTAAAGTTAACATATTGTATAATACCTGCAGAATAAAAGGCACATATTGCCATTAAAGTTGCGATGAATACCAGTTTGAAATCCATGATTGTGTCGTTGGTGCAGAACCTTCCCCTTCTGTCTCCTTCTCTAACAGCAAAGATTTCTTCATACCATAAATGCTGCTCTTTATATCATCCGGAGAACCTCCTTTGGCCAAGGAGCACTCTTCCATTTGCAAATATCAAAATCAATTTTCAACCTTACCACATGCCTTTTGCTTACAAATAATCAATATGTCGTAAGGACTTGAATAAAAATTGTTCCAAGATGGATGGTATGGCACTCTACTATGAAACAATTTCATGGATGATGCTCAAGGGTACTTGATGACCACATTTTTGGGTAGACTCAACTGAGTAAACAAAATGCGTAAATACGATGCCTTTTCAAGGAAAGCGATGATTTGCATGGGGAGGACCACGGGAGGGGGTACCCACTAATATCCACTGACAGGTATGTGCCCCTCATTAGAGTAGGTTTTGCAAGGGAAATTCCCTAAAACCGGGTGTAATTTTGGTAAAAATTTCCTTAAAAATGGGTCCAAACGCCAATTTTTTGGGAGTTCTTTTGTTTAACAGGGTATTACGTCATCATGAAAGTGGTCATCAAAACTCAGGGGCACACCCCTGTACAAATGTGGGTCATGTAGCCCCCAGGGGGGAGGAAGAAACATGAGTCGGTTGCGATGCTATTTTTGTGTCTGTTTTGTCGGCGTGTGCTAATAACCCTGAAGGATTTCCGAATGCACAATGTCTATTTAAACTCTGCTTCTAAACTTCAAAACGAGCTGTAGTTGCCATTTCACGAGATGATGAATACAAAATAGAAATTTTGTCAATTATTGTCGATTAGAAAATATCAAATTTTAGTAATTAAAAATTTGACAAATATTATTCATTTGACAAATATTATTCATTTGATAATTATTACAATATTTCCCAACAGTTTATCAAATGCATATCCAGAAATCATCAAATTACTCACATCTAAATCTTTACATTAAAAATTTTCCCACTGAAATTCTTAAAGTTTTAAACCCACAAGAAAAGTTCCTAAATACTTTCTTAACTCCGTAATTCTCAAAAATACAAATATTTAGAGAGGCTTTTACTCGTATAAGCTACGTAGTTCGAGTAAAACACCTCTACTCGTTTCTAAATTACATTTAAATGTATTTGTATGTTTTTGTTAATACAATATTCCTTATTTATGAGAGAGAGTGGTCTCTTTAGTTCTCTCTTTCGAAATTACTTAGCTCTTAATTTCAGAAGATGGGATAATTAAAATGATGAATGCTCGTTCACTTATTCCCCTTTCTACGCAGAAAGTATATTACATATCATGTGCAGTTTTTTCTCCACTAAAATCTTACAAAGATGAGGTATATTCTTATCCTAAAGAATTTGAATTCTCGCTATATCTAAGTAAACTTCAATGTTAAAGTCTTCTTAAAAACCAAATTCTTATCTCCTCATATCAGCATATCTACAGTATAGATTATATATATCTTTTTACAACATAACATAACAGAGTGATAAAATTTGGATGGCATGTTTCTAAAATAAAGCTTCCGGTGAAGCTGCAATTCTTATTTAATGCTCTAAATCAATAAATTCAGCGAATACCTCTAGTAACAAACAATTTGATATTTAAAGAATTTTAGTAGTGCAAACTTTAGAAAATTGAGAGGTGTGCTTGCGATCTATAACTGGTGTGTATGAATCATGTATATGAAAGATTTGTGAAGTCAGGTAACTCGTTTGTGGTCTTAAAAGACTGTAAAATTCTATGAAGATCGGCATCTCAAAGTAAAAGATAGAGAAAGTTGAGAAAATATTCATCAAGCAGTAAAACATGCTTTTCGGTTGGTTCTCTTTCACAAAATTCTACAAAAATAAAACTCACCCATAGTTGCATTTCTTTAAAATGGCTGAGTAAATCGAGACAAAGTAACAAGTTATTAACCTAATAAATCGACCTTATACGTATTAACTACGTAAACTACGTATACGTATTAACCTTATACGTGGTTTGATGAGTTGTATCTGAAATGAATCTCAATCATGACAGAAATGGTAAGCCCAATTAATATTAACTTCACAAAACTTTCATAAAAAGTACGAATTTATAATCATGGGTGTGGTGTATTATATTGCATATTTTACAAAATCATTGTAAACAAAATGAAGATATATACTCGAATTATACAACCCTTTGCAAATTGAATTACGAGAATAAATGCTTTCATTTCATAAAAAACTGGGACGAAAAATCTTACGGCCGTTTCGTTTCTTCTTGAGTTCTACATGAATGGTAAATTAGACAGGAACAGGAAACTACACAGACGCGGTTTGTATGATTAATGAGGACAAATTTTGTGATAGTTCTTCCAGCGGCTTTCTGTAAAAGAGACTGCAAGCCCTCATGTTGTATCTGCTTCGATTTAACATTGGAATTGTTGCTATGGTTTGACTGACGCCATCAGATTTTGTAAACGGATGAACGAATTAAAGGGCTTAAATTATTAGTCGATAATAAGCTTGGAATTTCGCGTTTTTACGCTAGCTTTGCCCTGATAACAAAGATTCGATCAACAATGTATTTAAGGGCTGTCGTGGCCAAGTACACAGTCATTCACCGATTTAAACGATGAGCTGATTAAAAATTCCACTGAGCCTGAACACAACGTAGAACCCAAGGGGAGCAGGCATCGCTAAAAATATTCCTGCCAGCAGATGCGGGGTAGTAAGAGCATAATAATAAGGTGATTTTGCAGACCAAGGGCCTTACTGACATTGGTGGATCATGGTTGAAGGAAACTTAGGCCAAGTTCACTGAATTTGTCTACAAGCCATCTTTGTTAGATATATTTGATCCAGTAACGAAGTACATCCAATGCTGGCTTGCAACAAAATTTCTAAATTTCAAAATCCAGCAGCCGTCTATTTCCATTGGTATCATATTAATTTTATACCTAAATTATGACTGCCCAGATTTCCTCAGCTTTATATAAAATAAATCTACATACTTCATGAAATTAGTCTCCTTCTTTGTCATCAACTTTTTTGTATTCAAAACCATCGACATCAGTACTTTCTTCTGGTTGTTCAGGAGAAATATCTGAATCACAGTCACTATCAGTCTGAAAGAAACATCGCAAATATCTCAGGACAAATTAAAACAAAAATTTTTTACACTTAAGTCAAAGATTGGACGGAACTTTGAAAGCCTATTGGTCCACTCCATTTCTACGCAGCTCTGATTGGTACTCAAAACAAAATACCAATTCGTGTATAGTAGCTGTTTTTGATTCGCTTCTTTTAAAAAAACTGCTGTGTATGCTCATAAAATCAGGCTTCATTTTACGGTAATTATCTGAAGTTTTATACTCCGATGAGTAAGTGACGGGAAAGCTTTCAGAAGGTTCTATTATGGCCTCCGTTTTCAAAGCAATATTCACTAGTGAACAAGTTAAAACTCTTCGAAACCTCTGTAAAAATTAAGTCACTATTCAAAATTCCTGAAGCATTATCAGTATCAGACTGAAAAATGATTGACCTAACAAATTTCCAAAAATAAGTCAATTATTCCAAAAAATTGCATAATTACAAGACGCCTTAAATTTGGACAGACCTACTTAACAGGGAAGCAAAATTACATTAAGATTCGTGATGAGACCAAAGGATGGGCCTACAAATCTGTACCAGGTCATTCAGCTTCCTAAAATTTAGCTCAAACATTCCTGAGACTATAATTAAAGTTTTGCCAATAAAACTAATCTGTAGTACATTCAAATTTAAAATAAACTCTTTATTTATACAAAGAATTTGCAGAACTAATGTCACACTACAAATTTACTTGAAATGAAGAGGCAGTTTTTCAAGGATTTGATAGCCCTAACTACTTGATCGATACCAACACAAAATGTACCAATCTATCGAGAAGGTCCTAATTGTAATTAGGATTATCGCCTAAAATAATGTGCTCTCACAGATCAAATCAACCAGCCAATGAATCAGTCATCTATTTTAGACTGCTTTTTATATTTAATAACTGAAATTTGTGTTTCTTAATGTAGTTTAGTAGCTCGAACGGTCCCCATTGGCTCATTACCTACGCCCAGCACACCACCCCTAACTGACACCTCTTCACCGAGGACAGTAGCACAGGGGACGTTCAGGATCTGTGCTGGCACTCCCCCCTACGTGGAAGCCAAGTGATCTGAACCGACAACTTTCTGCACAGAACGGAGGTGCTAAGCACTAGGCCATCTGCCACCTTTAAAAAACGAAGCCAATTCGTCGTCAAAAATAACAATGAATACTCACTGGATCTTTTCCATTTTCAACTTTATGATATTTGTGGTTTCTGTAAATATTTTTGTCTTTCAAACAATAGAGAACTATGATATCACACCACACAGTTGCCTGCAAAAAAAATAGAACATGAATGTACCTTAGCTCCAAAAATGAACGTACCCTAGCTCCAAAAATGAATGTACCTGCCCTAGCTCCAGGGGAACAGGAGCGGGACAAAGTTACCTAAATAACGAAACGATTTGCCTTTCTGCAGGAAGAATTGAGCACCTGTGAGTGCACTCGATCAAATCAAAATAGAGAGAGAGAGACGGCAATATATTATGGTTGACTGTGCAGATGCAGAAGGTATTTAATCTATTTTTGAGGCCACTGAGTCGCTCCGTTTTAATCATACTTGTAGCCTTTGTTTTAGAAATTCACCCTTGCTGAACAAGAGATCAAAGATATTAATACTTACTATGCCAAGAAGAGCTAGGCCAGAACCAAGATTCAGAAACAACGGAACTGGACTGAATTTTCCGGCCTACAAGATATAAAAGCTTGCTGATGTAAATTTACTTGAGGAAAATCAACTACGATGTCATAACTTTAAAATTATGCTAGCCTGAAAAATTAATTGTTGGTCTGTTCAGTTATTGTAAAATCTTATCGAAAAGAATTCTAGAATTGTTCTACACTGTCTTTATCCTACAAACCAATTTTCTAGATTTTTAGAGAAAAAAAACGAAATCATTTATTTCAATTAATTATAAAGGATGCATTCGTTTTATTCTATTTTACAACAACTCTCTCTCTCTCTCTTTATGTGCCATGTCCTTTCAAGACGTGGGCGATCATGTCTTTCCACAGTTTCCTTTCCTTTGTTTTCTTCAGCAGTTCTTGCTCTTTCAAACTTCCTCTTTGTCTTTCTGGTACACGTTCTGCCATCCATGTGCTCAAACTTGTCAAGTATTTTAACCGTGGTCTTCCTCTGCTTTTCTTCCCTTCAATGCGTCCTGTGAGCGTTAAATTCTCTAAACCTTCTTCTCTAAACCTTTACAACAACTATACGCGGGAATTCAGATAAATAAACTACGGAGAAATAAGTCTCACTTTTCCATTGACAAGCACTTCAAATTTGATGCCATAGGCCTTGTACAGGATACGATGTTGTTTATTTCCATCAACATAAAATTGAGCATATCTATAAAAAAAACATTTAGCTCTTTAGTGGAAGAGTTGTTTCCTGAGCCATGAAATATGCATCACAGCACACCATGTTTTGCATACAGACACTATTCTCATGGGGAAATATCCAGTCCTTTGATGAAAATGCCTGGTTTGCTGTTTGGCTAGGTTTAAAGCATTTGGAAAAAACTAAAAATGATAAAAAACCTCATAATTTAATTATAATACACCTTATTAATGATCATCTTATTAACGATAAAACCATACCGGGTGACTCAAAAAAATACCCCCCTGTTTGAGAAATAATTGCAGCAAAAGCAGTTGTGCTATATTCATAGAGATTGATTTTTCTAATAGCTAAAAGATTGAGTACTTTTTATATTGCTTTGGTAATTTTTAAAGTAGTAGTCTCTTGGTAAATTCAAAAGATTAAAAAAATCAGTCTTGCAAAACAGCCGGAAAATGGCCTAAAACGAACGATTTTAGGCCATTTTCTGGATGTTCTGCAAAAGTAGTTTTTTGAATCTTTCGATTCGAATTTACTATGGAACTACTATTTTCAAAATTACTAGAAAATATAAAAAATAGTTCAATCTTGTAGCTGTGAGAAAAATTAATTTTGATGATTATAGCGCAAATAAATTTGCTGCAATGATTTTTCGAACAGGGGGGCATTTTTTTGAGTCGCCCGGTATGTATAAAAAAGAAGTGCACAGCTATGAATTACTTACCATACCTAATAACGCGAGGGTGGTTGGAAATTTAAGAAAAGAAAGAAAGTAAATGAATTTGACGTACCTGAAATTGAAGCCAGAGGCAATAGGTGCATTGGGATCATCAATCCTGAAAGATAAAAAATAGTTATGTTTGNATCACAGAGGGACCAACAGTTATTGAGATTTCTGTGTCTTTTTCACCAAATACTAGGAGGTGGCATTTTTCTTCATTTAATTTCATAAAATTTCCTGCAAACCAATTGCTGAGTTCAACAGTATCATGTTCTAGCCTTAAGGTAACCTCCTGTAACTCTTTATGAGAACAGTAAATTGTCGTATCGTCTGCGTAATTACAGATTTCAGTCTCATTCAACAAAAGGAAAATATCGTTGATAAATATATTAAACAAGAGAGGCCCCAGAACTGATCCTTGAGGGACACCTAATTTCATTTCTTTCCAAGAGCTGAATGAGCCATTTACTTTGACTCGTTGCCTTCTACCTGTTAGATAGCTATACACCATTTGTATGGCATTTGTACTAAAGCCGTATGCATCCAATTTAGCGAGCAAAAGCTCATGATTGAGACAATCAAATGCCTTGGATAAGTCCATTAAGACTGCTCCGACAAAACCTTTGTTGTCTAAGGTCTTCTTACAAGTCTCCACCAATTTTAGCAGAGCATGCTGGGTATTGTATCCCTGTCGATAGCCACAAATTTTAGGTGAGAGAAACTTGTTGACAAAAGGTAACATTTGATTAGCCAAAAGTCTCTCAAAAACTTTGGAGACAGACGGTAATACTGTTGTAGCTGTGAGAAAAATTAATTTTGATGATTATAGCGCAAATAAATTTGCTGCAATGATTTTTCGAACAGGGGGGCATTTTTTTGAGTCGCCCGGTATGTATAAAAAAGAAGTGCACAGCTATGAATTACTTACCATACCTAATAACGCGAGGGTGGTTGGAAATTTAAGAAAAGAAAGAAAGTAAATGAATTTGACGTACCTGAAATTGAAGCCAGAGGCAATAGGTGCATTGGGATCATCAATCCTGAAAGATAAAAAATAGTTATGTTTGATTTCGTTGTTTAGAATATAATAAATCAAAACAAATGTAGGCATCTGACAATCCAAAAGGATCAATGAAAAACAGAAAGAAACTTGACTTTGAAAAGTTTATTTGATATCCAATGGTTTTCCAGTTTTTGAACTTTTCATTTAGGAAACAATTTCACATATTGTAGGTTTCTTGTAACAGTTTCTTATAAGACTCTTATAAGAGGTTAATATTTTGAAAATGTTGAGGCTAAATTTTTTAATTCGCTTAATTTTACGTGGTTGCTTGCTGTACAGACCAACCGGATAAACTTACAAAAGCCTCCGTAAATACATCGTCAGCAGATGAATCAATAAGTATGTCTGATAAAGACTAGTAAGAGGTGCGGGTAAGAGATGATGATTGTCGAAATTTGCCAGACAGAATTTAACATGAGTTTACCTTTTAAAAGAATATTCTGGTTTGCAATTATTTTCATTTGTGTCCAAATTGCAATCCCATTTTATCTTTACTGCAATTATACCACCCTGCAATGAACAAGGTTTTGTATTAACAAAAAATTATACTTCAGATGAAAAAATTATCAAATGATTTTAGTAGTATTATTATTATTATTATTATTATTATTATTATTATTATTATTATTATTATTATTATGAATTTATTTAAAGTTGGCTTTTCTAATAGAATAGCTAAAAGCTAATTAAATAACTAAGTTTTTAGAAATTTGGCAAAATAACGACACTTTTAAGTTTCGTAGACATATTCTGATAGTTCATTCGAGAAAATGGAAGCAATGTCTCATGAAAACTGACTTGCAAGAACGCAGTACAAAAATAATAAGTTTTTAAGAAAGAGAAAGCTACTTTGCCTCAACATTATATAAGTAGTCCTCATCTGAGCATGGGTAGTTGTTGTTAACTCAATGAATGATATCTCTGTTGTTTTAAAAGAAATAACTACATATTAAATGGGTAATTTGGAATGCAAAAGGAAACAGACGTCGAGAATAGATACAAAATGGAGCATGGTCGACCTTACAATACCTTGTATCCCAAATCATTAAATTTGTAGCCAGAATCTTTGATGATTGTTCCAAGTTTAAAAATGGGACAAAGTGGATCAGTTGAATGATGGTAGTTGCAACTTTTCAAATATGTTGAATTATTTCGATTCAGTATGTTTCTCCTGAAATAAATGAACACAATTAAGGTCATTTGCGCACAGTTTGACGACTATAGTTAATACAAGAGGGTAATTCCAAACCAAACATTTACAGTACAGGCCTTGTGTGCATTAACATCAAATAATTCTGAAGAACCTCTTTTCTTGATAATTCTCAAACTACAGATAAGAAATCTGGGAACGTATGAAAACTGCAAGAATTTGTGAAAACAATTTTTTAAGAATTTTCTAAGAATTCTTTGCCAAGAAAACAGTCTCACTGTACCTAAGGTCAGTACTGTGTGTAATGATGCTGCAATGATTAGGGAGAAGTAATGTTATTGTTGGTATTTCTTTCATGTGAAAGTTGACAAACTTGAAAATCCCTATATTTTCAATGTATCATTGTGAATTGAAACAAAATATCACCTTGAAAAACTGAACTTTGGGAATGAAACTTGATTTTTTATCAATACTGTGAAATTTTCCGCAGATTCCATGAGTGCAACACCTTTTCTGTCATAAAAAAGATTCAGAAGGTTAGCATATTTGAATAAAATACATATTTGAGTCCTGTGTTGTTCTCATCAAATTTTTGCACTTTGAAGGGAGCACTCATTCAAAGGGGAAGATCAGTTGAGGGAGAGCACCAATTAAATTTTTATGATTCTCTTACAGTAGGTATCATCAAAAAGATCCAAATTTTATAGAACGTAAACAACAAAGTAATATTTCATACTATTCATAAATTGCTAGAATCAAACCAATCAAGGATTTGAAGCAATGGAGGTTTTTCATTGGTCATACGAGCACAATTTATGTTGGTATGTCAACTTATTTTACATCAATTATTTACATCTAGCTTACTATATACAAATGTACAAAAAAAACTAATCTAAATTGATAAATAGATAATAAATAAATATTTTTACAGTAAATAAATATTATGAGCTTTCTCCTCTTGTATGCTTGAAACTATTACTGAGACTGTGCTGCAAATGTAGGTTGATGTGCGTTTTTCAGGGAGGGTGCTCATTTCATTTGTTTGCTTTTGGGGGGCACTCATTGAAGTTACGGTATGCTCAACATATCAAGTAATGTAAATAAAAGATTGATCATAAATAACTGATGCTTACTTAAAACCATGTCCAGGCATTGGAAGTTTATCAAACTCAACAGGACACCAAGCATAAATTTCACAAACATTTATTGATTTATTTTGGTCTGATTTAACACATTTTCCTGTTCTCACACCTAAAAATAGAATATTTACAATTTTAGGTGATTGATAAGATATATCACATTTCTGCCAAAATTTTACTATGTCATCATACCAACTCTGAACATAGTGAGCTCATGAATGATTCCTTTTAAGTTGCTAAATACTATCTCTACTTTCTACAAAAACAATGACTGAAAAATATGGTTTTGCTTTGGAGCACGAAAATTCTAGTCCATAGCAAGAAAAAAATGACAGAATTCAATTGCATCTTACACTGTCTTTTTGGACACATAAACAATTTTCTCATTGCTCTTGTATAGCTCTCTTGTAATGCATTTTGAATTACTAAATGAGGTTATTAGGCAATTTTTTTTGCAAAATAGTTCAAGATAAAAAATCAGATCATACCATTTCCATTGATGACAGATTCTCCAGGTGTACAATCTTTATCAGTTTTGCACTGATTATCTTCAAACCTTGGATCTTCTGGACATTTACTTCTGGTCTGATTTGGTGTAATTATCATATTTGTCATCACAAAAAATTCATTTGTCTCCTGAAAAAAATACAAATAATTTATCACAAACATCACTCATACAAAGAGGTGCCAAACCATTGTTTGCTTGCAACATTTGCAATTTATGACCAAAAAGATAGAAATCAAATGCATGATATATATATACATTATAATTATGTCTTTCAAAACAACTTTTTCAATGAAAGATATTTAATCAAACTCTGAGCGCTTTTCTTTTTATTTTTCTTCCAAAATGTTAAGTTTTTTGGCTGAAAAATTGAAATAGAAGTTTTCTTCAACATTTCAACTACACCCATATTTGCACTCAACCAACACTAAATCAGTAATGCAAAAAAGAATTTTAAAATATTAGTAGTAATAGGTCTTTTTCCAAAGAAGATGACATATGCTTAAAATGATTTTAGATGTCACTTTACCTGGGGAGGAATAACATAATCTGCTGGATCAAAAATATGCATTCCATTTAAAAGTGGTGATTCAAATCCAGTGAAATTGACGAGTGATGTTCCTTTTAATTTTGTTGTAACTGCACTGAGTGCTGTGTCAAATTCTTGATAACCTTTCTTCCAGATAATAGCATACCTGGCAACAAAATATATATATATATACGTATATATAGCAATTTAGGCAAGAGATAACTGGTACTGAAAAATATGTATGTTATGCTGAACACCTTCAGCACCAGAGAGCTAGTGCACTTGGCGCATCCTGGCGCACAAAGTTCTAGGGAAATTTTCTTTTTTAACATGGTCGTGTAACATCAAAATTTTCCAAATATAGAATTGGGGGGAAGGGGGGGGCAGGAGGACCGCTACAAGGCATTGAATGAATTTTACCACTTATTTGCAAAATGTTCTCATTTGTGCCAACCCAGTTTGGTGAGGATTGCAAAATTTTAGTCTGGACAAAATTTTAGACACATTTTCAGGCTATTATAGAGTTCAACCAACATAACAAGACTGTCAAAGACATCAGAGTCTAAAAATTGTGGATTTCAAAAGTCAGAACGTTTTGGATGGAAATTTGAATTTGAGGTTAGGCTTAACAAAATGACTCATTATCTTATTTCATCACAAGACAATTTGGAAACTCGATATGGTTGCTGTTCTCCAGGTTGGAAAACATGTGATTTGGCCTATAAGTGAAATAAATTGAAAGGTGGGAGCTGCGAGTAGAGTTTAAAAAAGCTGGGAGACACAAAATTAACAATAAAACTTGTGCTTGCTTATTATGCAAGAACCTTTTATTCTATCTCCGAGCAGCGATTTTTGGTACAATTTTATAGTTGCGGTTGAATGCAAGTTTTCCAACCTCTTCTGGGCTGTTCTATCTAGTTGATCTAGTTATCTGGTCATATAGGAACAAAAAGACTGAGCAGTTGAGATTGAGGCTTGCGTTCTAGTAGCCTGCTTTGCTCTTTCCTATTTACACAGCGGCATACTACTACGGGTAACATCACTTAACATTCACAAGCCTCACCGGGATTTTATGCAAGTTTACATTATAATCATACCCTATCACATAGCCTAAAATGGCTAACTGTATTATTCGATGAAGAAACCCAACTTTCTTATTCTTGATTGTAACAATCTTTATCGTTTCATATGAAAGTAGAACATCAGCAATCTTCGCTCCAAGACCTCTCGTGCAAGGCGCCATTTTTTCTCGGATCAAATGATTGAAATGCCTTCTATTCATGTTGTTGTTGCTCTGGTTGCTGTTGTTGTTGACATAGCACTCGAAAGTTTTTCAAACAAAATCCGCACACAGAAGCAGCCAAGCGCCTGTCCCTAAACGTTTCCCTTTCCCTTCCTTTCCAAAGCTGAGCTAAAGTTGGATGAAAACTCGATGTTCGATACAAAAAAAACGTGTTTATTACATGATAAACTCAACTGTGTCTCTTGCTGGCCCTTAGGGACAACACAAAATTTATTTTATTACATGGCAAAAAAACTAACCGCCCTGTCACCCTCTTTCTTCAAAAAATGTATCTGCCTCGTTCTTCTAAGTGTTAGTTATTATACTACAGATGAAATAAGCTAATGACAATGAAAAAATGAATTCTAGTTTATGTCCAAAAGACATAACGTGTACTTATTTTGCAAGTTTTTGCGAATGAGAGATACAGTATTGACTTCAGATACAGGGTGTGTTTGATTGGTAATTCCAAACCTACCAAATTCTGAAAACAGTAGACTTCGCAGAGACGGAATATCTTCAAAACAGCAGGTTTCGGATTCACCACCAGAGTTTTGCTAATGAAAACGAGGATCTCTCCAAAGTCTGCCAAACCTTCTGACTTTTGGAGCAGAAGGTTCAGAAGGCCTTCCAAACCTACCAAACCTACCGTTTTCAGAATTTTAGGGTCAATCAAACGCGAATTCCGAGTCTACCAAGTCTACCGTTTTCAGAATTTGTACCAATCAAACACACCCACAAACGACTGATGAACTGTTCTTGGATTTGGAAAAGATGGACACTTTTGGAAATTTTCCTTTTTTTTTAAATACATCTCTTTAAGTACTTCTCATGTTGTATGGTATTTACATTTTTTACCCAAAATGAACAATTTAATTTCTCAAATTTTATTTCTAGCTCATAAAAAAGTTACTGCCCCGTACATATTCACGTGATGAAAAGTGATAGCCTCGTTCTGCATGAGCTAAAAAAAGTAGGTGCCCCATCGTGTTTTGCACTGGCGATAAATTTTGCACTGTCCCTTGCTCAGTCTCTTAGTTTTGGCGTCGTCGTGTATGGTATGTAATGCAATTTGATGCGCTGAACTTGTTCTCTTGCAAAACTTCAAGCACGACACTGCGGTTCAGTCAATTC
This sequence comes from Aurelia aurita, assembly GCA_004194415.1. Classification (NCBI taxonomy): domain Eukaryota; kingdom Metazoa; phylum Cnidaria; class Scyphozoa; order Semaeostomeae; family Ulmaridae; genus Aurelia; species Aurelia aurita. Next base: position 472,611 of record REGM01000108.1, on the reverse strand, counting down.
TTGTGCGCACCACACCTAATTTTGCCAAAAATTGAGGTCTATATCTGTTTCTAGGTTTGGAGCAAAAGGGAATGACAATCTATTCTATAACAAATATCATAGATGGAAAGAAGCAAAAAATCCTATCTGGTCAAGAAAATATAACTTGTTTTTAAAACCTATCGGCACAAACCTGTTTCGGATAAAATAAACCAATGCAAATTTTGTTACTCAAATGGGAGCCTACGGGATACATGCTTTTACCACATTTTCATACTTTCAGCTGACACTGGAAACCAGTATTACACGACAATACTCCACAAATAATTCCGTTACTCGACGATGTTTCTCATGTTTTTAAAATCTATGACACGCTAGCATTTTGTGCAGGTAAGTAATTGGCGAGGAGAGCGCTCTCGCGAACCGGAGAAACGTTGGAGAAGTTCGACTCTTGTCTATCTCAGTTGCCCGGTCCCAGTTGAGTCACCTTGACTTAAATATCTACAAGAGAATAATAAGCTATTTCTACAAACTTCTAAAAACAAAGTTTCTTTCTCGTATCAAAGTTTTATATTTTCTGCCGTATTCAAAGTTCTAAGTTATTCTAAATCAACGCGATTACTTTAAAATACCAAATATTAACATTCTATTTTTTGTATCGAAACGTAAAAAATATTACAAAAATCTAGTGCAAACTAATAAATACTTACTTAGAAAACTATCATCAAAAGGACGTAATTTACTTGCAAAGTAGTTTCTTTCTTTGACAGACGAGAAAAGATTTGTTGTACGGTTCAAGATGAGAAGATTCTGTCAGCTTACTAACGGTTCACGATAGGAATACAGCATATTCAATCGTTTGGTCCCGATTGAAGGATTCCCAACAAGAAGTGTATATTCTTCTGGAGTATCTTACCCATAAACTTCTGGTAAACTTTAGCAAGAATTCTTAAAAATTGAAAAAATCCAGGAGGAACCTGTGAAACCTTTCGTTTTTAAAGGAATCTTATCTTAGATGTTTCAAGGCGCAAATCATTTCCTACAAATTTCAACCATCTTTTGCAAAAATCCTTAACCTGGGTACCAGAGTCTGGTACCCAGGGTACAAAATCCTTTTCTTTTCGTGAAAAATCCCTGAAAATCTCCAAACAGATCCTACAGTAAGTGTTCTCATAAAAATCTTGTCCAATTTTTGGCCCTTTTTGGAGCAGTGATTTGCCGCTTGTGGTATTTCACTTGTATGGTAAACATATCAAGAGCTTTGGAGAACAGCCCCTTAAAATCTATCAAATTATGTTAATTTTTTCAACTAGGTTCTGAATGTGCACTTTGTCATATCCGTTTACAATAACTTACTGTAAGAGTACTTTTCCTCAATACTTTCTTGAAGACTATAAAACATCCCTTGGAAAATGTAACAAATTCGCTTTCTCCACTTGAAAAATAAGTTCAAGTTTTCCTACCTCCCAGTCCAGATAAATAATCACAACTTCACCTTCTCCCACGCGAGCAAAAATCACTCTTACATGGTCTTTTCCTTAGCTCATTTCTTCCTTCCTCTCCATAACTTTCATACAGACGTCCATGAACTCTGTGAAGATAGGCATCTGCATAGCCTCATCCAATTTTTCTCCAGGATTTGACGATGAATCAATGGCCACTAGCAATTCTCGTAGATGCTTATTTCCAAGTTGATCTTTGAGTTCTGCTGAATCACCTACAATAAATAAAATTGACAAAAATAAAGCACTTCCCATCTGCAAGTAATCTTTAACTTAGGTTTCATTATTTTGACACAATCTTTTATAAAAAGATGACAAATGTGAAGTTTTCTGTAAAGTAAAGTAAAATATTATATAATACTATGATCGAAAAAATTTTGTATGCTTACCAAGCATTTGTAGCTTTTCAGGTGAGACCCAGTCTTCATCTTCAATCCCACTTGGAGGACGCTCTTCTTCTATTTCTCCTTCCTCTAGAAAATAATGGCACAGATTTTGCTTTATGCTCTCTGATAAGACCTTGCATTCAGTTATCCTATCTCGGTAGTTTCAGTCTATTAGTAACTAAGTAAACGAATTTGATTAGTTTCTTTTTACTTGTAATTAGAAGCTAGATTTGTTTATTCGAAATAAAAGAAGTTGACAACAAGTAAGTACTTTGAAGAGAAGCTGAAGAAACGTGTTTACCCATTTGCTCAACCTTGTCCTGTTCCTTCACATTGTTACTCTTCTTCTGACATGGTGTTTCTGAAATATCAAAACATAAACAGCTTACATTAACTTCCAAAAATCTGGTACAAAAATTTGGATGCGTTAATTTCAGAAGGTCTATTTTTGGATTAAAGTTTGAAATTTTGAAAGCTAATACAAATCTAATACAAATTCTTATGGTTTTGCAGATGATAACTAAACTACTAAAACTAAATACCGCATTGCTTACATGCAAGAAATTGTCCAAATGAAAAGACGAATGTAAAGATTACCTTTATGCAATCTGTAACAGTCCAATGAGCAACTAAAGAAAAATACATAAACATTAAAATCCACATTTTTTGGACAAACAAGTTTTCAACACTTTTTGAAAAATCTAAAACAATATCTTTTTACAGCTTATTGATCAAATCTTTTGCTTGAAATGATNAAGCCCTTTAATAGCCCATTTTTTCATTCACATATTGTTCACAGGTATATTTTCTACCATTTCTTCGATATTTCTAGCAACCACCAACTTTGAAACATTTTTTTGAGAGAAGAACTTTAGCTCCTAAATCCAAGTTCGGCCTATCCCCTGTTCCTGAGAGAGAAATTTTAGGCATTGTCTCTTCATTCATTCCTCATGTGCAATTTAAACAAAATATAAATCCATTATACCAATTTAGGGTCAAATTTTCCAGGGGTTCCATCCTCTTTAGTAAAGAAAGAACAGATTCTTGAATTTATTTTTATATAGCTTCGCTGCGGCATGATGTTTGTGATTGTGATTGCCTCAATCTGTTTTAGACAGGGCTTCTCATTCTGCTCGTCTGTGCGCTTGTCCCTTGGTTCAATGTAGCGACCAACAGTCAACATGAATTTCCAAAAAGTTGAACAAAGAAATATAGAGAATTTAAAGATCTACAAACCTTCTTTCTTGTAAAATTTTCCAAGAACATTTATGTCATGTTTATTGAAGATAATCTGAAAGATCTGGCACTCGAAAACCAACACGTTGTTATGTTTACTGAGCAAAGCAAGACGAAGCAGAATCGATGGCAGTAATTATTCTTCTGTCGGTTTTGACGTATCTCCTATCAACAGCGACTTGCAGCAACAATCTGCATCCACAAGAAATAAATTTGGAGGAAATCCAGCATTTCATCCTTATTACAATACTCTTTCTGATTCCAAAGACATTATTTCTTGAAAGAAAATCAATCACTGGCGAAGAGGCTGATGCTGTTACCTATGCAGAACATTTGAGAGAATTAAAACATTTTTATTTGCATGGGGTGCCTGAAAATCATGGGCTTTAGATTACGGTACAGAGTAAATTAGTTTTTAGAGAGAAGCGACCTTAGGACACAATGGGTGACATCCAATGATTGAAACTTAGTCCATACAAAATAACTGATTCTAGGTTTTTTACGGGAGATAACTGAAATTCCTATTTAGAGGATAACAATCAAATGAAAGCATTTGGGAAATTTAAAAGGCATAGAGATGAAAGATTGAAACCGAGCCCATAAAAGGACGAATTATCTTCTACAAGAAATTAAAGTATTTAAATTCAATCATGTTTTCATGTCTCATTTTCAACAAAATATTTTGCAAATTAATTCATACGTGTATTGCAGTACATAGTTAATTTTACTTTTCTAAGATATCATATCATTCATATGCAGTTAGTTGTACAGGACAATAGATGTAAAATCTACCTACTTTATCAAATCGAATACTGATCCAATTATTATTGCATTTCTTCCTCAAAATTTTGTTCAAAATAGATAACAGTAACTGGCAGCTGTATTTTGGCTGTCTCCAAGCTGCGCACGAAATGTAGCTTAAAGGGAATGTTAAAGCATATAGAAGCCTTTGATAAAAATAGCCGTGCAAAGACAATGGACTTTGACACGCGCCGCACCATATTTGGGTAGCTCATCAACGGCAACGGGAAATACTGATATCTGATTGGCTAGAATTTAACCGCAAGTGGCTTGAGCCACTTTTATATGCTTACATTCCCTTTAAGGAAGGAACCCTGTCATATCTAAAACGGCCGTACCGTACTTTTTAAAACATAATTAAAATAATCAAATTACAGTCATTTAAGTCCCTTGCAGAGGATTAGAGGTTCAATGCAAAACAAAACAAAATCGAGTGCTCGTTACTCTTTTCCCCTAACCTCTGAGCCTGGGTGAACTGGCCACCCAGTGTCATTGTTTCTTCGGTCGTCTATGAATACGGTTTTGAACCATCGCAAGTAGTGTATATATTTTAGACTCTCGAAGTTTCGTTACTGATAAAACTTAAATGACACAATTGAAAAAGTTGATGAAAAATAGATTGGGTTGAGCTAGCATATCATGTTCGATATTTACTATTTACTTCAAATGAATATTGATTTTCTTGTCAATAAGAAAACCTTAAATTCACATATATTTTGGCCAATTGACGCGTGTAAATAAAATTAATGATTTATAGTCCGTCTCAAATTAGATGTCAGGTGAAAAATGTCCGCGAATAACAACAATTAAACTCAGTATTTTGCATGAGTAATTTTGTGTTATCGCAAATCTCGCCTGAGATCTAATTTGAGACGACTTATATCTGAATTGATGCAAACATAATTACCAAAGCTACAAAAATTAATTTTTCTAGGTAAATTAGGTATAAATCATAATTGATAAATGGGTAAATATCACAGCATTATTTTCTCTTACACACTCAAAAATTAAAAAAAGAGAAATTAATCGGCAAAGCAACAACACTTGTTTCTCGTTTTTCGCATGTACTCATCACAATTTGCTCGCTACATCAAGTTGTTCTGGTTTGTTCAAAACATCTTTCCACCATGAAATACGCTTTCTTTTTTCTGGATCTTCCATGAAATTTTGGAACAAATTGTCAAGTGCCTAAGGAAGAGAATTATTTCTTGAGTATGCCATAATAATGGCTAAATATCATTAAGATAAGGAAATTAACATTCCCCTAAATATGAAAAGCATTTTTCGACTCCAGCCAGATCTACATCTAATACCTATTAGTCATCGTAAAACATACAACAAGGATTGGATCGGACGCGATGTAAAGTTCAGAACATTTTCACACGAAATTGAAATTTTTTATACAAATAATAAATGAATATGCCACAATAATTAATTCATTTTACTCCACAACTCTCTTAGCAACCCCACGATTATGTGTGGAAATATTTTGCAAAAATTGGACACCATGCTCTTATAGGAACTATCAGATAGATGTAGACAAGTTCTGATACCTCGACTTGGGCCATATAATCAAGCATTTAAAGAAACCACTAAGAAGCAGAGTTTTCATGGCGGTGGTTAGTGATTGCTATTTTCTGATTAGCTCATTTCAAAATGTCATTGNTGGATCGGACGCGATGTAAAGTTCAGAACATTTTCACACGAAATTGAAATTTTTTATACAAATAATAAATGAATATGCCACAATAATTAATTCATTTTACTCCACAACTCTCTTAGCAACCCCACGATTATGTGTGGAAATATTTTGCAAAAATTGGACACCATGCTCTTATAGGAACTATCAGATAGATGTAGACAAGTTCTGATACCTCGACTTGGGCCATATAATCAAGCATTTAAAGAAACCACTAAGAAGCAGAGTTTTCATGGCGGTGGTTAGTGATTGCTATTTTCTGATTAGCTCATTTCAAAATGTCATTGGTATCATTTTTGTTCCCTGCTGTAACGAAAAAGCATTTATTATTGTACGTTACTGTTCCAATGTTCAAATTCTCAATACATTCCGTTAAATTCTTGAAAGAATTTAAATTGGTAAAATTCAATCTGCTGCAAACAAGTTCAAAAAAATTAAACTGTCAAAAATTCTGGCACAAATTACCTTCCCATTGCTCAACCCAATTGGTGCATGAAGAATCCAGTCCGGCGGTGCAAAAGTATCAATAAGACTAACTGCATCAGGCTTCAGCTATAAGTAAGAATAATTACAATAACAACAATTAAATGATGTAAAACTGGTCATGATAATAAAATGCTGTAATAATACTGCAAGAAAGGTGCGACCGTTACCATTTCAATACAAATTTTTAGGCTTATTATCATATCTTTCTTTGCAGAGACAACTACAAAGCAGTTAAGCAATTCTACTGAACTGAATTGTATTTATGTTTAAAATGAAAAATGCCTTGGGGTAAACATGTTTACATCAATGACGCTGATGCCAGAAGAATAATTGTCAACATACCTCTAAACACAGCTTCAGAATAGCCTCTCTCAGCTTCTTAGCCTCGTCTCCGTTCTTGAAAAAGCCACCTTTTGAATCAAAGATCATAAATTATAGAACATCACAAGAATGTATGCCAGAGAGTAAATGGTATATAGTATATAGCATATACTATATATTGTATATAGTATATAGCCGAAAAGAATAAAATTTTTAGTTTCATTTTGGCCTATTGGAAGAAATCTAAACTTTTACGACCTTGGTCTTATCGTATCATTTCAGACAACTTAACAGGGTTAAAAATTTAATTTAAAAGATTGCAAGCGAAATAACTCCGTACTGACAAAGAATATCGATGTCCGGAAAGCTTACTGGGTCTCTGAGTATTCCAAATCCCTTAAATCTAACATTGGAGTAATTCTTCTGTCCAGACGAAGGCCAGTAAATGTCATAGGTATCGATCATAAAATAAGGAAAAAATATACACACTTTGTAGTGGCTCCATAACCTATGTCTTTCTCAAAACAGATTTCAGGGGACATCACACTTACACATAATTCGCTAATTATTTTGTTTTGCAGACTTACATCTATTTTAAGAATTACGCTTTGCGGGGTTGTCAAGATAAAATACTTTACGTGTAAAGCAAGAAAGAACTTGTTTACCTTGGAAGAGTGTTGCTTGATGTTTCTCAAGACTCCATAAACCATATAGCAAATAAAGACGTCTAGATACGCTGCTAATTCCTTTGGGAATTTCGTCAATAAAAACTTTCTTGTAAAATCTTTCGATTGCCACATGCTGTAATAAACGAAAAAGATTTTTATTCACTTTTTAATTTTTAATTACTTTTGAGTGGAGGTGAAGGTGAAGTAGCTGGGATCGCAGAAATAGGTAAACGCTAATCGAGTCCGCGACCCCTTGTCATGACGCAAGAGATGCTGGTGGGATTTGAACCCCGTCCGCCTGACTGTTCTGGCTGCAAAGTCAGTGGATTACAACACGGCACCACAACACCTTCGAGTAACAGAATACTAAATATTTTTGTCTGACACTGGTCACAGTAAATAAATGGTTTCGTTACCTGACGCGATTTTCAAGTTCTGTTCCACAAATCAAAATCACGGCATCGTCAATTAATATAACTTTTTGTCCCTTTGCAAGAAGTTGGCTCCAATTGGTGCGAGGAATCTCTGAGGTATAATCTCAAGATTATCAGATTATAGAAGGGCCAACTGTACATAAGCAGGGAACTTGCCTTTTGTATTTTTTCATGATATGCATATTTACAAACCTCGATAAATACTCTTTTCCTAAACCAAAGCTACGGTTTAGGAAAAGTGCATTTCTTGAGGTTCGAGGAATCTCTGAATTATAAACTCACTTGAAAGGACTAAACAGCGGAATTAAATACTGAAATAAGCAAGGCACTTGCCTTTTGTTTTTCTTTATGAAATAAAACTTTTACAAACCTCGATNTTTGTCCCTTTGCAAGAAGTTGGTTTCAATTTGTGCGAGGAATCTCTGAGGTATAATCTCAAGATTATCAGATTTTAGAAGGGCCAACCGGACTTAAGCACATTTTTTATTTTTTCATGATATGCATATTTACAAACCTCGATAAATGTACTTTTCCTAAACCGAAGCTATGGTTTAGGAAAAGAGCATTTCTTGAGGTTCGAGGAATCTCTGAATTATAAACTCACTTGAAAGAACTAAACAGCGGAATTAAATACTGAAATAAGCCAGGCACTTGCCCTTTCTTTTTTTTTATGAAATAAAACTTTTACAAACCTCGATAAATGCCAAAGCCAAAGATCTGCAGTAAAATACTTGGCTATCATTTTTCGCAGTGAAAAGGTCCTAGGAGAGTAGACAATGCATGATTACATAAATGACAACTGTATGACGACAACTGTTATAGAATAGTATTTGTATGACTGACGAATCCTTGAAATTCTCATAAAACAAAGGAGGGTCTCAAGAGTACTCTAAAGCGGCAAGGGGGTTTTTGGTTTGTCCGATGAATAGCTCCAGCCAGCTCCTTGAAATGACTATCGCAGAACAAAGGTGGATCTTGATTGCACCATGAAACTGCACATGGTCTAAACATATAACTTTCGATTGCAGTTAAAAAGTTCGGAAAATTATCCAACACTATTATTTGCACAGTTGTCAGCAACTTTTTATGCTTTCTGAAGAACCTGCAGTTAAAAAGTTCGGAAAATTATCCAACACTATTTATTTGCACAGTTGTCAGCAACTTTTTGAGCCTTCTGAAGAACCATATGTAATACTGACATCTGATTATGGTACATTAGGGATGTAATTAAAGGTCGAAGCGATTATGTAGTTTCGGTTCATCCTTGAAGACTCTTCAAGCTTGATCTAAGCTAAGACGAAACTCGCTCTTAGATGAGTTGTCTGTTTTGACTTTGTTAAAGTTTTTGCATTCTTTTTCAAATATAGTTACACCTGTGCCCTGTAATCTATCATTTCTAAGCTCTACAACTTAAAGTATATCTCTCTGAGCAAACTTTAGAATAAATTTTCTGACTCTCCCATGTTATAATAAAAGAACCTTAATTTCAGTCGTTAATCTACTTCAAGAATTTCTAAATTTTGTTCTATCAAATCTTAATTTCATGTTACCTTTCCCATTGCAATTTGTTCCTTGAATTTTCTGTCGCTTTCTTGAAGCAAATAACAAACAAGCCAATCATATGCAGCAAGTACACCTTGAAACGGGGATAACGATTTTAAAACCTGAATTAAACACAAATTAGACTGGATTGTACAATTATACTAAATTACACCAATTTTTTCTGACATAATTTTACAAACTTACAACAGACAAAATTAAAATAAGAATCCTACAACTGCTAACGAAACTAGTGTTAAGTATAGGAATAAAAATTATTATGTCAAATGTTTTTCGAATTTTTGCAATAGAGCAAAGGACAAGAATACAAAACAAAAAACAAGGTGATCCTATGTGCCTCTTCAATTCCACTGAGATATCTGACGGCTTATCTATGGGTATTAAATACCTTTGGCATCCGTTGTCTCGAACTCTCAGGAGGGGAATTGAAATCTTTTCGAGAAATTAAATGTTCCAGATAACGGGCAGTACTTCATAAGAAACCCTCAAGAAGGGAAATGAAAATTCGTTCGAAAGAGTCAATGTTTGAGATAACGGGCTGTCGAGATAGCGAATTTAACTACGTCTCCAGACTGCCAGAACTGATTTGACTGTTCTCAACAATCAATCAATCAATCAATCAATCAATCAATCAATCAATTTCTCAACAATCAATGACAATGATGAAAAGAGTACCTTCGGGTGATGTTATATCCGGATGGTTTGGTCTTGAGATGATGTCATTGAAACGATTTAGAAATAAAGCAGATCCCAGGGGTGAAGAGATTTCACGACCTGCAGAAAAAAAAACAAAAAATTAANACCCAGAATATGAACAAAAATGATTATGTTAAATGTTTTTCGAATTTTTGCAATAGAGCAAAGGACAAGAATACAAAACAAAAAACAAGGTGATCCTATGTGTCTCTTCAATTCCACTGAGATATCTGACGGCTTATCTATGGGTAGTAAATACCTTTGGCATCCGTTGTCTCGAACTCTCAGGAGGGGAATTGAAATCTTTTCGAGAAATTAAATGTTCCAGATAACGGGCAGTACTTCATAAGAAACCCTCAAGAAGGGAAATGAAAATTCGTTCGAAAGAGCCAATGTTTGAGATAACGGGCTGTCGAGATAGCGAATTTAACTACGTCTCCAGACTGCCAGAACTGATTTGACTGTTCTCAACAATCAATCAATCAATCAATCAATCAATTTCTCAACAATCAATGACAATGATGAAAAGAGTACCTTCGGGTGATGTTATATCCGGATGGTTTGGTCTTGAGATGATGTCATTGAAACGATTTAGAAATAAAGCAGATCCCAGGGGTGAAGAGATTTCACGACCTGCAGAAAAAAAAACAAAAAATTAACAAATATCTTAACAAAGAAACAAAATAATGTACTCAGAAACGTCGAACGAAAAGAATATTTCATGATCTTGATAAACTAATTATAACCGTTTTATTTCTGCCATTGACAGATTTAATCACAAAGATACGAATATTTCCAAGAAAAGGTATCGAAAGGGATTTACAAATAATAAAAATTAGTGTACAGAATTTAAATTTTCAAGACAAACCTTGGCGAATTTGATCAATAAGTGACAACAGATGGTTGCTGGTTTGACCGAGTAGCATGTTATTGTCTCCTTCGTAAGTGCAGTTAGGATCATTGTCATCTCGCAGGCTTCCAAAACGATTTACTGAAAATAAAACAGTCATCATATAAATTATAGTTCTCTTTCAAATGCTCTTAATCATACAATTGAAATTATACTTTGGATTTCCTAGCCAAAATGAAAACGTTTTCTAATTTCTCTTAGTTTATTCTGATTTCTCCAGTAGTCAAGTCTCTTACAATGACAGTCGTTTTATTTATTCAATTTCATATTTAATTTATGCGCTGTGAAAACCTTGTATTAGGATCAGTGTTTACAAATACATAGATAGATAGACTAGAGACAGATCTATTTGAATCCCGACAAGATTTTGATACGGCCAACTCTGCTTAACTCTGCATAGTTATCTTCCCATCATTTCCTCGAAATGCGAGGGTTTCCAATGTGAGTTAGACCAAATGTCAGCTAAAATATCAAAACTATTTACTACACATACGCATGCTCACCAGAGAGGTAACCATGACCACCACATGCCTCACGACATTCCTGGATTCCATCTCTAGCTAGCCATGACGTCAGTGGTTTACTGGCACAAGATAGAGCGTGAACTTCTTTGCCAATATCGTCCTTAGAGAAAAAATATACAGTTAAATCTAACGAGTCTCTTTCTAGATAGTAAGGCACAAAAAGACACCATTCAACCTCGATTTCATGGGCTTCACCAACAACAATACTTAATCTCTCTAAAACGTCAATCTACTCTTTAAATTTCATAGAAACAAAAAATACCTAAGTGATCTATCTCAATGGCAAATCTGAAATAATTCCTCTTAAATATATCTTTCAATATCTTATCTCAAATCTTGATTAAGTTTGCAAAAGGTTTTTCTATCGACCATAATTCATAAGCGGCTTACCATTCTATCCCCCTTTTCACCAAATATCATATTTAGTTGGAATTCATGATAATCTTTCATTGATGTCAGGAAGTAATGATGCAAAACGTAAATACCAGCCACGTACGGCAGCAGACGCNGATTTCATGGGCTTCACCAACAACAATACTTAATCTCTCTAAAACGTCAATCTACTCTTTAAATTTCATAGAAACAAAAAATACCTAAGTGATCTATCTCAATGGCAAATCTGAAATAATTCCTCTTAAATATATCTTTCAATATCTTATCTCAAATCTTGATTAAGTTTGCAAAAGGTTTTTCTATCGACCATAATTCATAAGCGGCTTACCATTCTATCCCCCTTTTCACCAAATATCATATTTAGTTGGAATTCATGATAATCTTTCATTGATGTCAGGAAGTAATGATGCAAAACGTAAATACCAGCCACGTACGGCAGCAGACGCCATTGCTATACGAAAAAAGAAAAAACTAATTCAAGACAACGGAAAATTAAGAAGATTTAGATCTGACGAAGTAGCTATTTCTGTTCTTCCTGCTAATTTTCTTTACTTCTTAGTTTTCCTCTCTGAGCAACGTCAACTAGTCGCGTAGATTTAAAATACTTTAATTCATCCTATCAGCACTAATCTCCTAAAGTAAGGTACAAACAAGCTATATCTTACTTGCATCTGGTATTCAAAAACGGGAATTTCTGCATCAGGGGTTGGTCCAAACTGCTTTCGAACTGCTGAATATCTAAAAAGAAAAATGTACGAACTTGTGATATTGCAGAAACTGAAAAAGAATTATAATGAGTTCTATTTGTACCCAAGTAGCTTGTACGCTAAATATTTTGATACTATAATAAAGCTTTTTATTGATTGATTGATTTGTTTAAAATTGTCCCTGCATTTGAACCGATTCTTTGTTGAATAAAACAACTGTAGTGATGACGTGTATTAAGGACACAGGGGTAAAAGGGTTAGAGAGTAGAAAAAGGAGTGATCGCCTCGTCATGTTTTGATGAGAGTTAAAGCTTTCTTCAAAATAACAGTGTTTCTCTCATAATTATCTGGTTCACGGAGTTTATAACAACCAATACTTGAAAATCACGCTGAGTAATAGAAAAATTTGCTAACTATTGTCGTCTGACAGTGGTCACATCAAATCGTTAGATAAGAGCCGAAAGAGAAAAACGAGATTAAAAAAGTTTCCAAGTTTAAATTAGCCAATCAGAGAGCCAACTCAAGTTTTATATCGTCGACCAAAACTTGCAAACATTACACAAGTTATCTTTGTTAGCAAACAATCGGTTCTTTAGCTTTGATATTTCTTTTANTTGATTGATTGATTTGTTTAAAATTGTCCCTGCATTTGAACCGATTCTTTGTTGAATAAAACAACTGTAGTGATGACCTGTATTAAGGACAAAGGGGTAAAAGGATTAGAGAGTAGAATAAGGAGTGATCGCCTCGTCATGTTTTGATGAGAGTTAAAGTTTGGCTTTCTTCAAAATAACAGTGTTTCTCTCACAATTATCTGGTTCACGGAGTTTATAACAACCAATACTTGAACATCACGCTGAGTAATAGAAAAATTTGCGAACTATTGTCGTCTGACAGTGGTCACATCAAATCGTTAGATAAGAGCCGAAAGAGAAAAACGAGATTAAAAAAGTTTCCAAGTTTAAATTAGCCAATCAGAGAGCCCACTCAAGTTTTATATCGTCGACCAAAACTTGCAAACATTACACAAGTTATCTTTGTTAGCAAACAATCGGTTCTTTAGCTTTGATATTTCTTTTAAAATATTTTTGTCGACTGAAAAAACATTGCAAGTTCAGCTAGCAGATGATTGTTACAGTCAATTCTAAATGAAAATTGGTCATTTCTTTACCTTACTGCTATTGTTAAAGCAACCTTCAGGTTCACAATTCCCATTCCTGTGATTTCAACTCGGCCTCCAGAAAGAACTCCAAGGGCAGCATTGTGTCTTTTCTTTGGATCTTTGTATCTTGAAACATATCTACCATCAGGGGTGACATCCGCTGCTTTGTTCATTAAATTTGTTCTTGGTATTCTTACATGATCAAATAATGTAAACCTGTTGATAAATTAATTCACAAAACAAATATTATAATGCCCCTGAATGGGAGTCATTTACAGTACGGGCCTTAAGCACATTAACACTGTTTTCCTGCCTAAGAATTCTTGACATGTTAATGTGCACAAGGCCTGTACTGTACGATAATTTAAGAACGACTCAAACATTTTCAATAATGAAATATTTCGATTAAATTGATTTTAGCAGAACAACTTTAGGCAGAACATGACAAACCTTTTGAAGAGAATTCTTGTTGTCTAGAATTCTGAGGCAAGAACAGTCTTAGTTTACCTAAGGCCTACTGTATATGCTGTTCATTAAACGTTCAGGAAATAGTCTATCTAGTAGTAAGTTTTTCTAAATCATTAATAAAGGAACAAATTAATGACCAGCCTACCCATTTGCAAATTGGTTTAAACCATGTTTCTTCCCCATATCACCAACAGTTACACCAGGCATTGAATGTAAGGTTTCTGTATCTCGTACTGGCACAACAAACGTATGCAGACCATGACATATTCCATCAGGAGTATATAATTGTGCATAAACCAAAGCATGTGTTGCACTATCTCCCAAGAGACCTGCCCAGCACTTTGCAGCTTCGTGGTCTGGGGTATGCAATACAAACTCCTACACGGAAAAGACTAAATCTCAAATGGGAACTGGACAGGTAAAAAAGTCACCATAATTAAAGTAGGCCTACCGACGTAAGTGATTTTAGTCTAAAATTGGAACAAAAAATTGTCTCGCTCCACTTACTGTCCTATTGTTTGATCATTATGGAGAATAATTCCTTCCGTTATTATGCAAATTAGGCAAGTGGAATATTCCACTTTAACTCCATTCATTTGGTTTAAGAAATTCCATCAAATGTTTGTGAAATTTAGATAGCAAAGAAGCAGTATATTAATTTTCAAAAAATGGCCTTTTGCATGATGGGGATATCCCCGTTAAATAACATGCACCTTGCAAATTAAACATCAGCAATTAACTGTACATTGTTAAGAAGAATGAGTTTTTAAGTGATAGAGTGGGTGTAGTCTAGAAACCGTCTTCATGGCAATAACCTGGTATAATTAAGTTGCTGAACTAAGAAACTTCTTGACTTGTATAATGCAGTACATACAGCAGCAACCTGACATGATAAGATCTTTATATGATAAGATGGAGAGATAAAGTAAACGCAAAACTAACCTGAGTTTTAGGATCATAAGTTGCGGTTGTTCTCATTCCTTTTGTATTGCTACCATGTCCAATTTCAGTCAATGCAAAACAACCACACACCTGAAAAGGAAGATAGTAAATTTGTTTCAATACAAATCAATTGATTATTGCTGCGCAGCAGTAGCCAATCGGTCTCAATTTAGAAAATGAGATTTGTGAAACTAAACCATGTCCTAAAAGAAGTGCTACCAACACTAAAGAGAATTTTGCTTGTCTAAAAAGCCAATATACTGATTTGTCACCCATACGCATCTCAATTCATTTTTAACATATACGTTGGAAACATGAAATGAAACTCATGGAAATACAGTATTTTAACAAACCCCTTTGCGAGTATATGCAGCATTCATTGACTATTGTTATTACTAGTAACAGTCTGCCTATCATAAATCATGATTTGAGCTGTGATGGAAAAGATCTTTCCACAAAATATTGAATTAAGAGATGCCTTAAAAAATTAATATATATCACCTGTACTTTGTCAGCTTTTTTTGCAAGGTCCAGCATCTCTTTGTTTATGCATGTTCCTTTGATAACATATGAAAACATCTAAAGAAAGATAGTATCACATTTTATTACCCTAAATGGTCAGGGCAGCAAATCAGTTTGACCAGCTAGGGGTGAAAGAATTCAACATAATGATAGGCCATTATTATTCCCTAATGTCCACTCATTACCCAACAACTCAGATTCAAACAAAAACAGCATCAAATGGCTTCGTCTGCAATGAAATCAAGCTAAATCTTCAATTATTTTGTCTTTTAAAATTATCTTTTTACTTTAAAAAAATGAGGCGCCATCATCCAGCCTTGGCCATAGGGTAATACACCATATAATAACTGTTTCCTTCAGGTAATCTGTACAAAACATTCCAAGCTCGGTTGTGTGCTGACGGCTTCAGGTTTATATATTCAGGTACTGTATCGCCCTTGGAAACAGTTATTATGGATTTAAATTTAAGAAGCGTTGCACTTTTAGATGAGATCTCTCACTGTCTATTGTGCATAATGATATTTCCTTCGGAGGAGCACTTCGGGTTTTGCTGATTGCTGTTCTAGCCATCTTTGGTACTCAAATTTCAGAACTTACGCTGAGAAGGTGCCAAATTACGACTTTTCTTCAAAAATGCAGTTTTGGGTTTACAAAGTTTTGAGGGATTGGCAGGTTTTTGCAAATTGTTGTCCATATTTGCAGGCCAGACTGGAAAATTTGCAGTGCGTGCAGAAGATCTTCTGTGCACAATTTTAAGTTCAAGTGTGAATTTTGCAAATTTCAAGTGCGCAGAAAGAGTATTGTTCTATTGTTTTAATCAATTGTACTATTGTTTAAATTAATAGCCCTTTCGTTCAGTAAGTGTGCACTTGAATTCAAGGTGTGCAAGCTTCTGTGCTCAGTTAGCAAACCTTGCATCTGGTTTGCGTGTTCTGATACTACCCAAAGCTCCCCTCCCTTAGTGTCTTCTACTCTATTCACATGTATGTACCATACTCTGCAACCAAGGTTTAAGATATATACAACATTTCTTACACCCCTATTTAGACCCATCCTTGCATTAAGACCCCAACCATATCCAAGCATTCCCAGCTCCATTCCAACATAAGCATTCAGTAATGGATATTCCAACATCATCTCTGGCGTCGTGAATTTGTAATCAATAAATTTCTTCATTCTTAAATGAGTGAGATGTCTGATTTCATCGACAGGCATCTGTCCAGTTAATTCTTTTTCTGTCATCCTAAATAATGGATCTTTCTCTAACGTCTTAAAAATATTGTTGCGTATTTCAAGACAATTTCTATCTTGGAAGTATGCTAGCATTTCATCCACGTTAAAAGTTGCATCTTTGCGATATGCGTCGAGGGGATTGGACGCAGCCATCTTCCCTTTTGCTGGTCAACTGGTCTGCCTTAGCTTAGTGGAGTTCCTGGTGGTGTAGGGAGGTTAGGCCTAAATTTTTAGGCCTTGTGCTTTTCAAGTATTAAAAGCGGTCTAGCCAGCTAGACCTCTTGGCAGTTTTGAATAATGAATGCAGCACTATCTTTTCAGCAATCAGAATTATTCTTTGCAGCCATAAATTCTGCTGTTGTGCACTGCATCAGTCCACTTTTCCAGGTACTTTTTCTGCTGACAACTCTCTCTTGTGTTCTTCTCAAAAGAAACGACCTTTGCACTTTGATTTGGAATGTTACGTAATGATATCGAGGCAATTTCAAAACGAGATATTTCGCGCCATTTTATGTCTTCCTTCGCAGCACTGCAAAATACATACCAATTTTTCTTTCAATATGAACGCACGATCTTTCATATTATAAATTCTCGTTATTTTCATGATCGCACGACCGTCTTAACTCTAATGCAGTAAAATCGCTTTTTCGAAAGAATGGGACACCTCTCAGATAAAATAACACCGAGCTGCAGATCACGTTGAGAAGCTGATGAAAAAGAAACCATTTTTGCTCGAGCTACTATATCTTCATACCAGACTATTATGATCTTGTCTAAATATAACTGTATTTATTCAAAAATTATTCCAAGTAAATTCAAAATTGTGAATGATACCGTAAAAGGAGATAATTTCCTGTCACTCCTCTTCAAATCGCTCGCTATCAGCTTTGAGCAAAGTATGGAAGCAAAACGCTTCAAAAAGCAACATATTTTCCTCAAAATTGTATAAACAAATCCTACTTTTAAAATAGTTCTTGTGGACCTTAATTCTGTCTTTTCAAAACTTCTTCGTTGTGTTATTTTGAAATCGCTAGATCACTGGCTTAAAAGTCACCATATACAGGTATTTAATGCAAGGAAAAACTTGTTATATTTGATATGCATCAGCAAATGTCAACTCAGCATCTGAATTAACAGCAAGCAATTTTGATAGATTCAATAAATCTTCCCAACTTCGTAGGATCTCTGATTCTATGATTCCCAGGGGGAACTTAATTCTATATCAGCGCATTCTGCTCAGCATATAATTTATCAGCAACCAATCTTGGTAGATATAATCCATTTTCGAAGATTCCAAGGATATCACAGTTTACTTTTCATTGTTGAATCTTCCGGCTTATTAAGAACGTCCTTCCACCAAGAAATTCTTTCCCTTTTCTTCGGGTCATCCATGAAATTGTTGTATAAATTTTTCAATGGCTGAAATGCAAACAAGATTTTTTGAATCTTCTATTTTCGATAAATACGACATACATACTCAACTGAACTTGTCAAGCTACAGTGACGCAGAACAATATTTATACGTTTGCAAGCCTGTAGTCTAAGTTATTCATGTCATTCATCACATTCGTACAAACTGGAGTTTTCTTGTGAAGCTTACAGACTGGAGTTTTCTTGTGGACTTAGATACAAAAACTAAGCGGTTCAAAATGGATCTTGCCGTTCTCATGTGACAAGTAATTTTATGAAGATGTTCCATCTCAAAATTCTTGAACACAGGCCTAAATCCTTGATCAAATTTAATGTAAGAAGCATTCGCAAAGATTCCACTTCAAAAGAGAAGACATAGACTGCAATACTGCAATACCAGTTTAAAGCTTNTTTCAATGGCTGAAATGCAAACAAGATTTTTTGAATCTTCTATTTTCGATAAATACGACATACATACTCAACTGAACTTGTCAAGCTACAGTGACGCAGAACAATATTTATACGTTTGCAAGCCTGTAGTCTAAGCTATTCATGTCATTCATCACATTCGTACAAACTGGAGTTTTCTTGTGAAGCTTACAGACTGGAGTTTTCTTGTGGACTTAGATACAAAAACTAAGCGGTTCAAAATGGATCTTGCCGTTCTCATGTGACAAGTAATTTTATAAAGATGTTCCATCTCAAAATTCTTGAACACAGGCCTAAATCCTTGATCAAATTTAATGTAAGAAGCATTCGCAAAGATTCCACTTCAAAAGAGAAGACATAGACTGCAATACTGCAATACCAGTTTAAAGCTTCTATCTTCCTTGCAGTTATATCTTCCTTGCCTGACGTACAAATGACAGTATCATGCAAAAGGCAACCAGAAGAGATAAAAACGTCAAATTAAACACCAAATGTCAGCAGGAGCAAGCTTATAGCTATTTCTTGGGTCTGATTGAAGTCTTGACGTTGCACTTTGAACATAGCCAGAATCATTTCTTGGTTATTTGAAAGCAATAAAACAAATGACAGGATGGGTAAATAAATTTTAATTTCTTACCTCACCATTACTATGACCAAGTGCAGATTGAAGAACCCAATCAGGAGGAGCAAAGGAGTCCACCAAAGTTACAACATCAGGTTTGAGCTGGATCAAAAATAATATTAGAAGTATAACAGAATTAATTTTCGTTGCTACTAAAAGGTGATTATTTTCCAAGAAAATTGGCAGAACACGCTATTTTGAAGTATAACAATTATTAACAATATTTTGAATCATTAGTACAAGCTTTGCCTCGAAATGAAATTCTCTGTAAACAAACGTTAATTAAAAACTAAATTCTTAGAAAGTTACATGAAAGGCAGTCTGTCCCCTCGATGAATGAAGATAAAATCGGAAAATATCGCTATTGTTTATTCTACTACACGTGTACGCTTGTTCGCTTTGTCCAAAGAAATCAATATCATAGAAACTCAATGATGCATGAATTTCACTCCAGTGAAAAAAACTTGGAACACTAGGGTTAGGGTTAGGGTTAAATTTTGTAGTTCTTTGTCAATACAGCTGCTTTGTGGGGTGAGTGGCCGAGCGCCTTACACAGTTCCCATTAGATAACTGAAGTTAAGCTTGGTCGCATGAGGTCAAAATCCGGATGGGTGACCTTCCAGATGCCTGACCAAGCAACTCACTTCGCCGTCCTTCAGAAGGGACGTTAAACTAGGGGTCCCATGCCTAGAAACGGCAAGCATAGTAGGCCTAAATTAGCTGTAATATAGCTAGAAATCTTTCCAACCTACATAAAATAAAGTAATGAGTTAACGAAAAAGGGAACAGACTGCCTTTAAGATGAAACGAACCTCAGCACATAGTTGAAGAATTGAATCACGGACGGCTTTGCCATGATGACCTTCTCTGATGTAGCCTCCTTTAGAAAATAAGACCAAACATGAGAGATACATTAGAATCAAAAAGTTTTGGACTGTAAAAGCTTCGACCAATAATTCTGTCCGAAACTGTTTTGACCGAATTATATTCAAAAGTGACGGAAATTTGTTTTGGATATATTTTTCGCACGATACTCTTAATTTGAAGCATTTATTGTGCAGCATTTATCGTACTCTACTTCGTTATTACTGATGAAGGGTTATGCCCGAAACGTCTAATCGTAATATTCAAGGCTTATATTTTATCTATTATCAATATCTCAGTATACATTTGAATAATTATAGCCGCACGTGCAAACAACTGATACATCTATTGTGATTCTTTGTTAAAATTGGGTCAATTCTATGCAAATACAACTCATTTCAAGAGAAAGATTTGATCAATAAATTCTAAGGTAAAAATGGAAATTGTTTACGATTTTTGAAAAGTGTCCAAAACTTTTTTGTCCGAAAATGTCCGTTTGAAACATTTGGATGTTAAAGGGAATCGACATAGTTAAAAGCTGGCCCGGGCCAAGATAAAAATAAATCCTATTGTATTTGATGAAATTGACACGTGCGGTTTCATTGTGTAGCTAAGGAAACAATGGGTGCGTAGGCATTTCTTTAGCCTATTTATAGCAGCAACTCGATATAGCTATGTCTATTCCCTTTAATGTAAAGTAAGGCTTACAGCTAAAATAACTTTTCAAGAGGAAACGGCAATCGCAAAAATATTTGCATCTAAGCAAGGCAAAGCTTAACATTTAAATATAAATTGTCATTTTAGGGCAAAATCTACTACGACCAGCAATTAAAATATTTAAAAAATACTTACCTTGGAAAAGTGTTGCTTGATGTTTTTCTAAACTCCATAAACCAAATAATTTGAACATTCTTTCTGATACATCTTTGATACTATTTGGAATGTCACTTTCATAAACTTTCGTGTAAAATCTATCAACAATTACTCTCTGCAATGACAAAACAAAATATTAATCATGATGTTCATAGGAGAAATAAGTTGGGAATTAAAATGAAGAGCATCGAAAACGAAAGAAAGAATACATCTATTACAAGACTCTAGCTTCTCTTCTTATCAGTTCGTCATAAGAACACAAGGAAACGAGGGGTTCTGCTATTAAACAATGGGTGAAAAGGCAGACAAATCAAAAGAATACCTCAATGAACGCCAAAGCAAGACCTCTAAAGAAATAAACTTGGCTTTCGTTGCGAGCTGTGAATTCGTCCTGAGGAGAAAGAACCAAACAAATATTTCATAAGACTTGCTTCTAGATAGATCTAAGTAACCAGAATAGAAACGGTAACAATATGTATAACAAGGATTATTAAATATAGCATTAGAAAAGGATTGGTTTTCGATTAATCTAAATAAGCGCATTAGAAACACCCATTTTGAGCAAAGTCAGTGGAGCCACAAATGGTTGGACGGGTGAGCAACTTATGTGGGTCCCTTTCCCAAGCAAATTGCAATGCAAAGGAGCCCCATTGGTTGCACAATGTTGCGTGATAAGATTGGGCTATTAGCACTCTGAATGTTTTGAATATGTTCCGGTTAAGAAGGCTTTTTTTTCGCCTCTTAGCAAAATCACACGGATATAAAGCAACCAGACTTAGTCATTCTATTTCCATTAAGCGAATAAGAGGCTGTTTGCGAATAAGAGGCTGTTTGCGAAATGGTTGATCAGAGATCTGTCCGACACGGATTGAGTTCTTAAATTATGGGGAAACAGTCAAGTCGCATACATATTACGAATAGCCGAAAAGCGGACTCTGGTCCGGTGAGACCGAACTGCCCAGCAAGAAAAACTACCCAGTTGATATTATGGCCTTAATTAACAAAAACAATTCCGTGTCGGATGGACAAATGATGAGCCAATTCGCAAACAACCTCATAATCATAACAAATATTAAAAAGAGTCAAAAAACTTTACCTTTCCACTGGCAAGCTGAGCTTTAAATTTTTTGTCACTTTCGACGAGCAGATAGCAGACGAGCCAATCATAAGCTTGAATCATTCCTGTGGCAAAGTAAATACGACTTAATCAACTTTCAAAAGTCACCAAAAACGTTGTATCATTGGTCAATAATAGTTCATCCCGCATCAGGTGCAAGAAACCCGGAAGAGGAGGGAGGCATTTTTCTTTCATAAGTGTGTTTGCAGCAACCATGCTGCTGTAAGTGACTTTTTTAAAACAAAGATAATTTTAGGTAATTTTTCTTGAAAGCAAAGAATTCCTCTGATTTAATTTAGTACGATTTTCAAAAGAGTAATAGACTCGATTCCTCGGGAGGAGGTACTTGACTTTGACGATGACACCGAGGCCTGATTGCTCGCAAACAGACCGAAGAGAGAATTTTTAAACATTATAACCGATCCATCCAAAACTATCATGACAAGACAGTAAGACACCTCAAAGCGAATGAACGGAGCTAAGGACAAAGAAAACGCCTACACACGCTATTGTTCCTCTAGCTAAACAATANTAAAACAAAGATAATTTTAGGTAATTTTTCTTGAAAGCAAAGAATTCCTCTGATTTAATTTAGTACGATTTTCAAAAGAGTAATAGACTCGATTCCTCGGGAGGAGGTACTTGACTTTGAAGATGATACCGAGGCCTGATTGCTCGCAAACAGACCGAAGAGAGAATTTTTAAACATTATAACCGATCCAAAACTATCATGACAAGACAGTAAGACACCTCAAAGCGAATGAACGGAGCTAAGGACAAAGAAAACGCCTACACACGCTATTGTTCCTCTAGCTAAACAATATCCACGCACGTGCCGAAATCATCAAATACAATAGGCTAATTTAAGACTTGCCGCCGTGTAGCTTTTAACTTCGTTTATAAAACCCAAAATCTTTGGGCTAGAAATGGTTGGTATGGAAATCAAAACAACGTCAGATCATTCACGCAAAGTCTAGGAATTTATTCACAAGCGAACGGTTCTATAGTTACAATGTAACAGAATAAAGCCACGACATGTTTAAACATAATGTTACCTTTTGGCGTTGTGATGTCCTCAGTGCACCCTGTAGCAAGTATTTCTTGAAATCTTTCGATGAAGTTCACCGAGCCTAGTGGTGATAGTACCTTCTTTCCTGTTGAAACAATAATTTTAATACAAAATTTATAAACATACACTAAAAATAAATTTTGACCTTGACAACCGATCTGTTGGTAAATACGTCTTACAGTTCTTCTTAAAAATGAAAGTACTTTTAACACCTTTCAAGTCGAGAAAAAACTTAGTTGTTCTTCATTAGAAATGAAACTATGTAAGAAAAGAAAAGAAACAAAGAATGACAGTCATATCTATGAATCGAATCAGACACTTAGCAAGTGTGCCAAAAAGTTTGAAGCCTATTTGACAGTCTTTTCAAAGGATCATCTTGTCAATCTGTTTCAAACTTGCTTCGATTCGTTACCTAAACGCCAATGTTTAAGCAAGATTTGGTATTTTTAAGATAGTCCTTTCCCAGCAGAAGAATGAAACAATTTTGAAACTCGGTCAAGCAAGTTATTTCTCATGGGTTATCAAATAGAATAGACACAGAACTTTTGCCACACCCGGTATAGTTTTCTTTAACAAAGTAAAGGAACATAACGTATATTTACCATTCCTAACTTCTTCAAGCATGCTCAACAAGAAATTGCTCGTTTGTCCAAGTAACATGTTATTATCTCCTTCATAAGTACAATTTGGATCGTTGATATCACGTAAATAACCAAATCGACTTACTGTAACGATAAAAATTAGCGTGCTAAGGGAGGTTTATTACTTTACAATTCAGTCTGATAACTGTGGTGCTTACGAATAATGCAAAGTATAACTGTGCTGTCTCCATTTCTCGGAACAACTCGATTTACTTCATCTACAAGGTCATCAAATTCTTTTTTCATTCATTACTTCATTTTAAGTAGGCTGGAAAGATTTCTTGCCATGTTACAGCTAATTTAGGCCTACTATGCATGCTGCATCCAGGCATGGGACCCCTAGTTTAACGTCCCTTCTGAAGGACGGCGATTGAAGTTAGTTGCTTGGTCAGGCATCTGGAAGGTCACCTATCCGGATCTTGACCTCAAGTGACCAAGTTTAACTTCAGTTACCTAATGGAAACTGTGTAAGCCGCTCGGCCACTCACCCTACAAAGCAGCTGTATTGAAAAAGAACAACAAAATTTAGGCCAAAAACATCTAATTGCCAGAATTTTCTAACATAGCAAAGAAAATCGATGAAGTGTTCATAAAACCTGAAATATATTCTCAAAGGATTCACAAAACGGACAAATATCTTGAAAAGTCAATTTATCGTCTTAAAAGTATTCTATATTTTCTACATGCACAGAAAATGGCAGCGAAACATACGAATATGGCGAAACACAGGAAGATGGGGCAGCAGATTTGTTAGATAAGAGTTACCTGATAGATAGCCATGGCCACCACAAGCTTCTCTGCACTCTTGAATTGCATGCTGGGCCATCCATGATGCAAGGGGTTTACTTGCCGAAGACAATGCATGAACCTCTTTGCTCATTGCATCCTATTTAAATGAGATTGATTGATTGATTGATTGATTGAT
>REGM01000108.1:414471-445596 GCA_004194415.1 Aurelia aurita | reverse complement strand
AATAAGATGAAAAATAGCGAATTATATGATATTTTTTCCGTTTTTAGAACGAATTAGCTGGATAAACATAAATTTTGACATTTTTCAACATTATGACGTCATAGTGACGTCATCTAATGAGATGGCCACACCCAAATCTGCCAATCTGTAAAGAATGGTTAGTACTACGCCCTTGCCAGGTTTGAATGATTTCCCATTTGTCTAAGGCGAATTAAAGAGGGGGGGGGGGGTGGAAAGCACCCCCCCCGGCTATATTAGTTCAAAAAAAGCCCGGTTAAATTAGGGTTAAAGACAACTTATTTCCTTCAAGCCATCCTTTCAAAGCTTCTAAGTCAGCATTAACTGCCTGATTAATGTCCGATACAGATTCAGAGGCATAGTAAATGCTTGTGTCATCTGCATACTGAACTTACACCAATGCAAAATAGGCCTACCATAAAGTGAAAGAAAGTAGAAAGCATGACCTGAAATACTTGACTGTAAATTTTAAATGGACCACAAGAGCAGATTTTGTAAAAAAGCCTCAGAATCCAAAGCGATTAGAGATCGCAGACAAAGGAAATTCTCTCAAGCAGCAAATCAAAACAAACAAAGCCGCACATGTTGCCCGAATCTGTATGGCCAACTGTCTCGTTGTGCACGCGAAAAAGGATTGCAAGAGAAAATTAATAGACACTTAATGCTCAGCCTCTGAATTATGTAAATAAAATGCCCGAGGCAAATGTTTGCTTCTTCTTTCGATATATAATCGGGATATAATCACGTCTTCTCTCAACAATGCCTTTTCGCTTTCACGAGACCATAATGGTTTCGGAATTTCTTTTGGGGGCTTCGCTTGTTTTGATATGCTGCTTGAAAGAATTTTCTGCCCTGCCATATGTTCAATGTTTGTTGCAATCTGACTATCGTATGAAGTGTTCAAGTGGCATATAACTTGAAATGAAGCTGAGAGACGGAAAACATTGCTACATGCTTTCGTCTGACACTGTTCAACGCAAATCATCTGTTGATAACCGAACAAACGAAAAGAAATCAATTCAAAACTGTGGACATATTTGGTGAAATTTTCAAATGTGAGCCGAGTTTGAACTTTACTTTTTCAATAACTTTTAATCAAGATAACCTTGATTTAATAAGAACGAGGAAAAAACAGATATTCTTCCGTTGTGCTGTGCTCTACACCCAATGTATCATAATATTCTTTTGTAATATTAAATAAGTGTATCATTTATTGCAGTTTATAGCAAGTGACATTTATGACATACAGCGTAAAAGGTAAATCATGACATCATCCATTGTAGACTTGAAGCGCATATCAAATACTAACAACTCGCTAAATAGTGTACTGCTAACAAAGCTACTGCAGTCAGCTTTTTCTATTATCTCTTCGTTTACAAGGATTGCACAAAGAACATTTATAGAGGGTCCTGAAGGGGTAAGATGGGATCTGCCTAGAAAGGCACTCTGGGAAAGAAAGGCACTCTGGGAAAGGGAGCTTTGCGCTGGGATTTGATGAACTGGGAATGGGATTTGATCACCATCAACTGCATATCTAGGAAAAAGTGACTGGGGTTGCCCGCAAAATACGACTGGGAAAATGGCATTGAGGATCTCCCTTCAGAACCCTCCTCATGAAGCTAAGACGTTGCTAGTTTGAAATATTTCACCCAACTCCTTCCTTGATGCAGCTTAGCAACCTTCTTATTACCCCCTTCCGTATTTAGGAAACCAAATAAATGGAAGATATGATTAAAGTTATGACAGCATCCCAAAACAACATAAAATCCCTTCGCCTAAAGTTCTCTTCCTGGGTTGGAAGCCTAAACCACAACTACCCCTTTCCTACATGCGATAACCTCAACTCCACTTTCTATTTTAGTTTAGGTATTAGGTATTTCTTTGCTGCTCAAATAACTATAAGGCATGCAAAGGTAGGAATACTGGGTTAAGTTTGAGTTTCGTAACTTAGAACTGCCCCTGAAACGAAACCGAGATATTTAAATCATGAGTTTTCTGAACTCTATTTAGTACATCACACGTCAATCTTTCAACTTTCATCCTGTCAAACTGCAAATGGAAAGCTGTTTGAAGAAACTTTACACGAACTTTAAATAAAGCGTTGGGTGCGTAAAATCAAACAGCATGTGCTTTTTAAATTAATTAAGAGCAAATATTTACATCAAAACATGCTTATTATATCAATACCCAGCAACTTAACCAAGGGTGCATCGG
Organism: Aurelia aurita; assembly: GCA_004194415.1. Lineage (NCBI taxonomy): Eukaryota > Metazoa > Cnidaria > Scyphozoa > Semaeostomeae > Ulmaridae > Aurelia > Aurelia aurita. The sequence continues at coordinate 443,364 of REGM01000108.1, read as the reverse complement.
AAGATAAATTCTGGTAGGAATTATAACAAAATCAAGGATGCTAGCACAAGGAGGGGGATTTTGGGTGGATTTGGGTGGAAATACCACCCCGCCTTTCATTAATTNATAAAATCCCTTCGCCTAAAGTTCTCTTCCTGGGTTGGAAGCCTAAACCACAACTACCCCTTTCCTACATGCGATAACCTCAACTCCACTTTCTATTTTAGTTTAGGTATTAGGTATTTCTTTGCTGCTCAAATAACTATAAGGCATGCAAAGGTAGGAATACTGGGTTAAGTTTGAGTTTCGTAACTTAGAACTGCCCCTGAAACGAAACCGAGATATTTAAATCATGAGTTTTCTGAACTCTATTTAGTACATCACACGTCAATCTTTCAACTTTCATCCTGTCAAACTGCAAATGGAAAGCTGTTTGAAGAAACTTTACACGAACTTTAAATAAAGCGTTGGGTGCGTAAAATCAAACAGCATGTGCTTTTTAAATTAATTAAGAGCAAATATTTACATCAAAACATGCTTATTATATCAATACCCAGCAACTTAACCAAGGGTGCATCGGAAGATAAATTCTGGTAGGAATTATAACAAAATCAAGGATGCTAGCACAAGGAGGGGGATTTTGGGTGGATTTGGGTGGAAATACCACCCCGCCTTTCATTAATTGAGGCAGCGGGGCGAGAACTCTAACAATGGTGAATTTAAGAACTTCGACAATAGGTCAAGTGAATAAATCAATAGGTTGGCTTAGAAAGAAGTTCAGAGTATAGAACCAGAGATCTGCATATTCCCAAAGTTATGTTGGGATATGCAAAGCGAAGTTTCTACTTCTCTGGTGTCAAAAATTGGAATATATCCCAGACAACATTGCAGAAAAAGATTTAACTGCTCGAGTTAAGAAATGTTTGAGAAAGTATCTTTTGAATATAGAAGACCCACAAACAATCCCTTGGTAGAAGAGAGTATTGTTATAGTGTTATTTCTTTTTAGAAATATTTATTTATATTCATAATAAGTTATATACGTTTACTAGCTGAAAGGGGATATCGTGCATAAATATTGATAAGATGAAGAATTAAATGAAGTCAACAGTTGTTCAGATAAGATATTTTCTAAAATGTGAATGAAATATTCCACAGCGAAATGCACAATGACCTGAAACGTTGAGTGCTGGAATATTAGAGTCCCCTTTCAGATACTTTACTGCATACTAACTTAAAGGAATCCCCCTAAACCCCCCTCCCAGACCTTTTACTAGATGCACCCTTAGAGGAATCTCTCTTCATCTCATGGTTCACTACTGCCATCGCAGTCGATTGTAATTTTGATAAATATTGTGTCATCTTTAATGTATCCTCTTGTCTCCACGTCTTCTTGCTTGGCAAACTTTGATCCCCCAAAACTAGCATTCTTCTCCAAACGTGGTCGGCCTAAAAATGCTATGTTATCTTCGCATGGGTTTGGTTTGATGCTGAATTTAAGGTGTTTCCTGCTTGCGGCATCATCTGTTTGGTCCAGCAAATAAAATGTGACACGGAAATCAAATGGCCACTTTAGAAGAGCATCATAGGCACCTAATTAAGAGAGAAGGGGAACATCAAATAAAATATTACACGGAAATCAAATGGCCACTTTAGAAGAGCATCATAGGCACCTAATTAAGAGAGAAGGGGAACATCAAATAAAATATTACACGGAAATCAAATGGCCACTTTAGAAGAGCATCATAGGCACCTAATTAAGAGAGAAGGGGAACATCAAATAAAATATTACACGGAAATCAAATGGCCATTTGAGACGAGCATCATAGGCACCTAATTAAGAGAGAAGGGGAACATCAAATAAAATATTACACGGAAATCAAATGGCCATTTGAGACGAGCATCATAGACACCTATTAGGATGAAGGGAAAATAAGTAACGTGTGACAACGAGAGAGTCTATGGCTATTTTAGGAATTATCACAGGCACCTATTAGATAAAAGAGTACATAAAATAAGATGTGACGAGCAGGGACTCACATGGCTATTTTAGCACCATATGCACTTATTAGAAAACGAAAGGGGCGTCAAATAAGATATGATAACAAGCGAGGGAGCCAAATGGCAATTTTAAGGGAGCATCATGTGCACGAAGGCAGAAAAGAGGAACATAAAATGAGATGTGAAAATGAGAGAATCAATATTTCTATTCTGTGAGGGAGTCATATACCCAATGTTTGCTCAGTATCAATCAATCAATCAATCAATCAATCAATCAATCAATCAATCAATCAATCAATCAATCAAATGGCACTGAATGTCTAGCCATCATAATATGATGAGCTTCCTACAAATCTGCAAAGTTTAGAACCAGTAGCGGACACTAGGGGGGCAAGGGGGTGCCGTGGCCCCCCAATGGTAGAGAAAACAATGATCTTTTCTTTGAAAACAATAGGAGTGAACAATGCATTTTATCCGAAACAATAGCTTCGCCCCCCCCAATATTTGTCCAAGTGTCCGCCACTGCTTAGAACGAATATATAACGTTTCCCAAGATTTATCATCCAAGTGTATCTCAATGTGAAGCTGACTTGCTCGGCTTAGATAATTTCGAAAACTGAAACAGGGACAAAGTGGCCATATAAACATTAAGAAAGCTCGTCGCATTGCACAGCAAAGGGTCAAAAGCTTGGTTTAGTGCAACATAAAACTAAAAAATTGATGAGCTCACCTCTGAGAACACTGACAAACACAGACATATGAGTTCCCTTGCCTTTTCCATCGCCATTCAAACAAGTAGAAGCGTTCAGTCTGTATCCATGTTTGCTTGTTGTGAAACTGGGGCTGAACAAAGTTGTAGATGATCCACCCTTCGCTTCCTTCAGCTTTCTTGTGTAGTCTTCAATACGCCATATGAGTTGATTACGTGAAGTCCTTTCCACGTCAGCCAACCTCTCTTGGTGATTCTGCAGCAGATTTAAGTGGTCTTGCAATTGCACATCATGCGACTCCATCCTCCTTCCTTGCTCCATTACGAGGTCATATATCAGACGCACGTGCTCAATAATCCCTGTCTTGTAATGCTTGGGAAGTTTTTCTCTGCTGCTCTGTAAATATGAACGAAGGAAAATGTGAATGAAAAGAGACAGAAAGTCATTTATAAGGATAAGCATGTTAAGGTTATTTTTACACTGTGCTGGATTGTCCCTAGTGAACCAAAATTCACGGAGGCAGTTAAAAAACTCTCACTTCTCAGCTACTTTACTTGAAGGCAATGACACAAGTTATTCAATTACATTGCACTTCTCATACCACCTCATAAGCAGAATGATTTTCTAAAAGAAGTTATTGTAGCGTTGCATAGAAAGATATATATTCTGGTTATTCAGTTGTAATATGAGAAATATGAAAAGGAAATGCAAGATTTAAAAATTTTGAAAAAGTTGGTTCCAACGAAATCACATAAAGTGACACATTTTTCTGCTGATAATTTGAATAAAGAACACAGTAAACCTCGAATGTGAGGACCACAAGTTTTAAGAACCTTCAAAAATGTAAATTTTGGAGGAAAAGTTTCTGAACTTTGCAAAAATTTCAGTAAAATTAGCAAGAACGATATTTTAAAGTGCTAGTTGCACAAAGCATGTCATAAATAAAGTTTTTGCATCGTACAGGCCATATTAACTGCAAACCCCAAAATCAAGAACATTCGCTAGGATAAGCTTAAAAAGTGATTGCTCTTATATGCAGGGTTTTACTGTATTTGGCATTATTGTGATTCGGTTTTATTTGCCTTCATTTTTATGAACTCATTTGAACAAAATAAAAACTTACCCTGTGAGAACAACCAATATCTTCATATTGACACATAATCTTCGTTCTTGGGCACTCTTGCTCAATGTGAGCATCCAACTACGAGAAAAAGATATGATTTAAAATCAACATGTCAAATTTGCTCAAAAACTCGACATCTTAACTTGATTAAAATACGCTATCTAATGAGTCTTGTTTACTATTCATTTTTATTTAGCTTAGCCTTTAGACACATTGAGAAAAGTGAGGAAAAAAACAAACAAAGAAATAATGATGCAAACATAAACTCCTCTTCGAATTTCTGTTTTTCCTTCCTTCCTTTCTTTCATCTACAATATTACAGCTAAAAGCATTACCTCTTCCCTTGCAATTGTCAATTTCTTGTCGCATTTATTCGGGCATGGCAGTGGTACTTTCTTGCATTCTTCCAAATGTTTCTAAAATATAGATACAACATTAATATAATCACTGGCTCGAGAATAATATTCCAAGATATGGCATCTACAAGAATGCTTACATTCAGTGAAAGTGCTGGTATACTTTACTCAGCAAAAAAATACTCAGTAAAAGTATTTCATGATGGGACTAAAATTCTTGTTTTTATTAGTTTTTGCTGTTTTCTTGTCTAAAAGTTTACCATTTTCTGCTGAGTTTTGTAAATAACGTTGGTACAGTAACATGAACATGAAGAATTTTACTGAACTATTACGCCTTATAACGTGACATCAAATATAAAGGACCAGACATCAAAACATTATTTGAGATTCATTAAAATCTTCTGTTTCAGAAGGCACATTATAAGTTTCTTTTGTTCGTCCGGTAAACGGTTTCAGGTAAAAATTGTCTTTTTAGGGTGTGAAAGATACGTAAAGCAACATAAAGGAATTCCGGCAATTGTTGAAATCTCAATCAATAAAAACAACCAGCTCACCCTTTTCTCCTCCCTAAGATGTTTCTCATCACAGTAGGCACATGGAATTATTCTCTTGGGACAATCTTTGTCCAAATGCTTCTGCAAGAATCTTCGTTGGAACTTTGCTCCACAATCATTGGCACAAAGTATATCGGCATATTCACACTTCTCAAGATGGACCTATGATAAAGAAAAACCAAAATAGAATTATAGTTTGTAGCTCTTAAAAGAAAATGATTCTGTCGTAGCATGAATCGAATTGAATTGAATTGAATTGAATTGGATAAATGTGAGCGAGGTTTAGCGAGATACATCTTTCATCTTCAGGATAAAAATATAATCATCTCATAAATTCTTGGCAAAGTTCCTCTTGAATAATAAACTTTTGAAATTGTTCATACCTATATCAAATAGGTACCCAAGAGTATTTTCATACAATAAACAATTCTTGATGAAAACTGGACAATATAAATCAAATAGGGAGGGAGTTTATATGCTTTAAACGTGAATTTCATGAAGCGCATTTGAATTACAAAATAATTCACAAGGATTAAAATTTGGAAAATAAACTGCAACTCTAACTACGTTTTCAATTGATTCTCGATGCATCTGATTACAGAATAAATCCTAAATCTGTATATCTGCACATGTCACTTTCCAATTTGTGTTTGCATAAAGTGTTGAACATCATGTTATTCTATAGCAGAAAAGTTGATGCAAGGCTCTTTCTTATATTTCATCTCATCTACCTTCGAACGGACAAAGTAAACAGAGAATGCAAATGTTTAACTGTGATATTGTTAACCTGAAAAATTGAGGAAATACTTGAGAAAGTAACCTGTGAACTATTTGGATACTATAAATGAAATTGTGTGAATGTATATTTGATTTTATCAATGCTATATTTGAAAGACGTGACTGACTGAGCCCCATTTGTTCCTTGAATCTGAATTCAATGTGACGGAAACGCTTTTAAATGATTGTATAAGAATGTCTCAAAACGTTGTTCATACTACACTGAGTGCACTTAATTAAAAAACATAGCCAACAAATTATTGCAGCAATCGAAAAAAAAGTTTGACACCAGGCGGCTTCATCTTAAATTTTATGCTTTATTCTTGATAATTTTAGTGAATTGTTTTGGTTAAGGAACAAAGTCACAAAACAGTGTCCAAACCTGATGATCAAATGAAGAGAGGAATGGCTTTCAAACCAATTTGGTAAAGCAACCGCTATTTTCGTTTCTCAACGCACTCTTAAGGAGACTCCGTTGGTGTTGGAAATGGTAATAAAATCATTGTCATAATCTGTGCAAACCATTTTCGAATGTTCAGTCTACTTTTAATTTGCAACGAAAGCACAGTGAATGTATGAACAAAATGTTTGTGTTTATCATACTTTGTTTACATTAATTTCTTACCTGAATGTCCTTGTTTATTCCTTTCCATACACAACCCCATTCGTGGTTATTACAAATGATTTCCAAGCCCAGTACAACGTTGTTGAAAGCTTGGTCAACTCTCGGCTGCAAACAAAAAACAGCAAGATTAGAACTTTGATTATTTCATTTTCACTCATTTTCATTTTAAAATAAAGACTTGCTACACTACAGAGCAACGTCTAATAAAAAAAAAGAATAAACACATAATAAAAAACTTACGAACCTACGACATCAATTCAATTACCCACCCCCCCTCCCCCGTCCAACTTTACGCGTCCAAATGTACGCGTTAAAAAGTTCCAAGCCCTAACCCCAACCTAATTACCTTTTTACCAAGCAGAACACGAGATTCGAATAATTGATTCTTTCTGGCAAATGGTGGAAAATCAAATTCGATTTCAATTGTTTAGACTTCGAATGATGAAGATTTACCAGATCGAGCCCCTAGTTCCAAGCCTCAAATCTGGTAAAGCTAAAAGGTCTATTGAAACAATCCCTTAGCGATAGGTTATGAAAACTTCCTAATCGACTTAATTGTAAATTAGAAAAACAACTGACCTTGTCTTTTTCAAATGGGGATTGGTCCACGGGACATCTTGGCTCGAATCTGCAAGAAAAACAAAAGAAAATTCAATCAGATTTTAACTTTAGAACCATAGCAATGTTATTGGAACACAACGGCAACTAAGTAAACAATAGCAAGTAGAAAATTGTTCATAATTTCACTTCCAGCATGGTTTTTAACGAAAAAGTGCAAAGGTGGAGAGTCTAAGAACATAAGGCGAAAGAACAAAAAGCATAAGGTCAAATAACAAAAAGCAAGTAACAAGCGAAAAGTTAAGGGACAGAGGTCACATGAAAGGTCGAAAGCAAAGAACAAAAGAGGAAGAATGAAAGAATAAAACGTGATGCATCATATATCAAACGGCGAAGAGATAAGGTGAAGAGCCAAAGGGCAATCAATATTGCTAATACCTAGCGACCTCCTGATGACAACTGTAATAAAGCCTGTGACCACAACCAAGTTTCACTGGGTATCTCAACACATCTTTACAATTAGGACATGAATCAATGAATCAAGGACGAAAGGTGAAGAGACAAAGGATGAGAAGCCAAAGGACAACTAATATTGCTAATACCTTGCAACCTCCTGATGACAACTGTAACAAAGTCTGTGACCACAACCAAGTTTCACTGGGTATCTCAACACATTATGACAAGCAGGGCATGAATGTTCTTTCTCCAATGGATTTGCAAGTACCACTTTGAATTTTTCACGCCATCCTGATGGACTCTCCAGGCTACAACGGCTTGCAGCTCTTGATCCATTCGACTACGAGGAAAAGAAACGATATACTTGTCTTCATAAAATTCAAAAGTCTCTTGATTGGTGTCTCCCTTTTTGGTGTAAAAATTATAGCTTCTAATCATCATAGACCTTTTTACTTGCCAGAAAAGAAGTTTGGATCCAGCGTCCATGATATGTTTCTTGACACATAGAACAACAATTGGCAAGAAACAGGTCTCTATACGCTCCAAATATGAAACTGTAGCAAACATTACTCAACATTAAGGGACAAGGACATCACAACAAGCTCTAAATTTAGCTTTTAAAAGTTTTTAGTGATTCTCAAAAATAGTATAAGGGTCTCTCAAATTTTTGGCCACCTTAGAACTATCAACGGAGTTTCTCATAAAAAGTTGTATAAGGTAAACCTTCTTAAACCTTCATTAGTAGCTTTGAAAGTAATTTTTATAGACTTGTATTCCTGTGTCATTTGTTGTTAACTTTATAGCGATCATGTAAATTATTATGATAAGGAAAATAATAAAGTAAACGTTGGGTTGCGGAAGAAGGAAGGTGGTCATGTCTTGAATAGAACAAGAACCATAAACAATGCATTCAAAAACGATGCAATGATTTCATGATAGTACGTTTCGATTCATGGTGTCACTAACATATACGTAATCGAGAATTGCTGAATATGATTCAGTGATACTAAAAATACTCAAAGCTTTTCATCTCACACTGTTTACAGTTTGATACCTCTGAAGTCGGTCTTAAATTAGATATCATGTAAAATGTCCGCGAATAAAAACAATTGATGTGTTTTCATCAGTAATTTTGCGTTATCGCAAATCTCACGTGACACCTAGTTTGAGATAAACTTTAAAATAACCGAGAGCTTGAAAGATATTTTATACCCAGCTGTGTGTTCCAATAAACCTCATCGTATACTAGACCCAGTTGAACTTTGAAATAAGCAAATCAGAAATGTCCTAGATAAAAAGAATTCGAAAAATACGTTGTGAAACCAGTATTTGTTAAAACTCAACACCACGTTAGCATAGATGTCGTAAGTCGTAAATATATTTGAGAAAACGAAGATCTAAAAATCTGCTGATCTAAGCTCGAAAGGATGAAACTACTAAGCAAGCCTTACGTTTGAAATATATAGTCATAATTAAGCTCGTCTGAACTTTTAAAATCACTACATTATTATTAGTACAAACAGCGTATGTATGATTTTGATTAAAGTATAAAGAAAGCAGTTTATGGTAGGTTGTAGTAGATTGCTCGAGAAAGACTGAAACATGATCAGCAAAGCAAATGTCGTTATTCCTTCTTTGACATAACTCATTTGCACGTCTAGATAAAGTTTTGGTGCAAACTTATAAGCGTAATTTCACCAACAAAAGTAGATTCAAGTATCATACCGAGTCTCCATCTGAAGGTTCATGACTTGCAGGCATCTTCCCTTTTAAGTCTTGCTACATTTAAAAGTAATGACAATACGACCTGCACTAAATTGTATTATCGTCCTTAGAGGAAGGCCTTCGTGACATTAAATTCGACTTTTGATGTCATCCAAACCACATTGAGAATTTCCCTGAGGATGATCCTGTCTCGAAACTATGTTTATGACTTCGGAAATTGATGAAGGATCTTTCTGCATTCGCTAACTTCGCAAATTGATAATTCTATTTCTGCATCCGCTTAGTCATATAGAAATCCTTAACCTGCTATCAGTACTGAAATTTGCCTGCTGTTGGTTGAAAGTACTTTCTTTGCCCACTAGATTGGCTGTTTGTTTGATCATAAAATTGTTCACACAATTAGGCACCTGTTTGGCTGAAATCGCAATTTGAGGCGGGTGGACAACCACTTGTTGTTCGGCAGGCAAAATATAAANTGATGTCATCCAAACCACATTGAGAATTTCCCTGAGGATGATCCTGTCTCGAAACTATGTTTATGACTTCGGAAATTGATGAAGGATCTTTCTGCATTCGCTAACTTCGCAAATTGATAATTCTATTTCTGCATCCGCTTAGTCATATAGAAATCCTTAACCTGCTATCAGTACTGAAATTTGCCTGCTGTTGGTTGAAAGTACTTTCTTTGCCCACTAGATTGGCTGTTTGTTTGATCATAAAATTGTTCACACAATTAGGCACCTGTTTGGCTGAAATCGCAATTTGAGGCGGGTGGACAACCACTTGTTGTTCGGCAGGCAAAATATAAACATAATTTAATTACTTGACAGAAAATGAATTTACAGTTCGATTAGAGTTTTTGCCGGCTTTTCATCTTCAACGTTTAATCCTAACTTGCAAATAATAGTTTTAAACATCATAATTCATTCTATTCATCAAATGAAATAATTAAATGACATATTAACGTTGTGAAGGCATATTGATTTTGTTAGTTGCATCATGGGCATCAAATCTCTCAAAATATTGCACAAATGGTTAATGATCTTGCGTTTGATTTAACAGCTTGAAAAGAAATTCGGGTACTTTGCTATAATTCTACTTGGGCGATTTTTGATATCCCCATTATTTTCAGAATCACAGCGTCTTTTTCGTTTCAACAAGTTTCGATGTTGTGACGTCATCAAATTGCTAAATTGTAAACCAGAAAAGCTACAGATATTTGCTTACCGCCATATTGTAGACCTTGATAAACTAAGGTTTTCTTGAAGATTGTACCGTGTTTCCTCCACTAATTTAGGATTTACGGCGATTTTAATTTTCTAATAAAAATTAGATATGTTTGCACGTCAATATTTTCCTTTCTTCTTCTACAAAAGCAAGGTTTCTTGTTCATGAAGTGAACTTCAACCACCCTAGTAGAGCATCGTTTCTTGATCTCCTCAAATATTTATCACATTCGCCACTTCAAACCGTATATTATCTCTCTATTATCTCTATATATAAGGCATATAAGCGGCAAAACAGTTGATAACCTTAAGGGACATCTCTTCGGGTCATACAGCATTAGCATTCGTTTTTCAAACGTCTAATTTGTTGAAGAAGGTTGGGTAAAATTGCTGGAGAAATCTTAAAGTTAGGAATTCTGTTTTATTTTGACAAGCAATGTCAAGAATTGCTTCTATGAACAACGTGAATATTTGCTTTGAAGATTTTTCGATTGTAGCCCGTCAGAATTTTCCAGTTTACCAAAACAAAATTGTTTCTATCGTCTTATTTGAAATCTTTTTATGATGATATTCAAAACAGCTTGTTCATTTATTTGTATTCTGAACAAACCAGACAGCACATGTTTATCAAAGACAGTAGTCTTAAAAATCTTAGCACTAATGGAGATATATTCTTGTTTGCTGGACTCGTATGCGAACTAGGTGAAGGTTCATTACGAATTCATTACACATTTCAACGATTCAAATCCACAATGTAGTGAATCATTAGGCACAGCATGGGCACATGGGGGGTGGAGCAGTGGCGGCAGCGATTGTTGTGGCTATTGTTCTCTCGTCGGGGTTTCTGTTGCTCAGCATTGTTGTCTATGCTGGCCTGACCTCCAATGTAAAACAGGCTCCAGTATTTATCAGTATTTAATCGTTTATGTGTAGTTTTTCGTAGCTGTATCATTTAGTTGTAACGTCAGTTGCATGTTTTATGTAATGGCCATGGGGTTGTTATTGTCTTTTGCTCCCTGTGGTATCGTCCCTGTAGTGCTGTATAGTTGTATAGTAATTGGAAAGTATGAGCAAACTAGACAGCATGTATTTAGCACAGACTATAACCCAAAAATTTTAGCACTAATAGAGAATTTTCATCATTCAAAGATCCGTGAATTCTACTACCCGTGATATGGTATGAGCGAGCTATAAATAGCATCTGTTAAATAAAGAAATGATCTCAAAATTTTAGCGCAAATGGAGAAGTTTAAGAAAAGATAGTAATTCCTAACTTGAGAAGTTTCGATTCTTAGATCTCTGTTTGCTGCGTAAATGTTTTTCGCTATCCTTTCGCGCACGAGAAAGTTTGACAACAAATGTTTAGCAAAAAGTAATCCCAAATATTAGCTCTAAAGGAAAGTTGTTATGCCCTATGCCTGTTGTTTGCTAGTTAAATGAAACTGAGTACCCGTTAATAATTGAGGCCTACTAAAATATTTATAATGAGCCGTTTGTTTCACCTGTTACCATGGCGATACCTTCATTAGCCCTATCTGACCAAGCCTGCACGCAGGCTATATCTGACCTGGGCGTTTTGAAAAACTCAATGCCTGGGGGGGGGGGCGAATTCCGCCCCTCCTCTTTATTTCAGTTGTTATATCAGATATGACCACTTAACTTGGCACAAATGTTATTCATCATATAAATAATGATTATTTAAAATTGTAATTCAATTAGCGCCGTTGTTGTTGTTGCTAGAGCATAATAATCATTATGATGTTGAATGACGTCATAAAAATGAAAGCATGTTAAAAGTTCATTAAACTTAACTTTTCATACTGAAATAAAAAATATAGATCAAAATATATGTAAATCAAAGATTTGAGCTTAATTGGATTGGACCAATTAAAAAAGAATAAGAGAGATATAAAGTTAGTTTTCACAGCATGTCAGATGACAACTTGGTAACCATGGAGACAGTGCTAATTATAGAATGTCAAAATTGTTACAATTTCATTGCTCTATGATACAAAGTTAAACTTACTAAATCTCAGCGGCCTTCTACATATATCGAACATAGCGGAAATAAAAATATACTAGGGGGGGGGGGCGGAAATCCGCCCCCCTGGTCAGATAGGGTTAGTGCTACCTATTTTCGAATATTCGATTCAGTTTACTTAGATTGCAAAATGCTATGTTTGAATTTGGTATCTATGTCAGATAATACCTCAAGCCATTTCAACAACAATATTTTCGTCTTTTAAAACAATTTTGTTGGTCTAATGAAGACTAAAAAGCAGTATGAATTCAGAGAACTTTGTTAAACAGAAGGTGATAGATTTCTTCTTCTCGTGCTCGTTATAATGTGTTAGAAACACTTGTAAAAACGTGACAAAATTAATATCGAGATATATCTCGCAGTTACTGATTTGTATTAAACAACACTTGCAGGTGAAACTGTATTGGAGGGGCCTGGGAAGCCTGTTATTGGAAATCTTAAAATAGAAAGAAAGGAGAAAGGAAGCCCATAATCTTGATATAGCGTCTCGCAGAGCTCATTTTATACTGTTTTTTCTGGCTTTGGGAGATGGGTCTTGGAGAAACACCTCTCTAATCCCAGAAAGAAAAACCAAATTAATTCCTCTTGTTCAAATCAATAGCTGTTGAAAGCTGCCAAATTTAAAGTAGCGGAGAATTCTTCCCTATCTATATTTACAACCTAGCAGCAAACAGAACGATTCTCACTTTCGAACTTCTATAGCCTCGCAATCATACTTCCTAAGGTATTGCATATAAGGTCTCAACTTAAACTAAAACAACCAGATCGATACGGATGAGAAGCTAAACCTCCAATGTACCAAACGTCCGGTTAACTAACTGAATTCTCTTTCGACAATGAATTTCATCCGCCACCACATGTTAATCCGCTGATGTGAAAACGAGGCCTAAAGAATAACTTTCTTGGACTGTTCGCAACAATGTTTGTCAACATTATACCATTATTCAGTAAGATAGTATTTCTATTTTCAACAAAGTGGTTTCTTAAATATGGAACCCTTTTGTAGCTTATTACATAATAAAATATTTCTACGGTCATTGGAAAACAATCGCTGATTTTCTTCGAAAAGATACAAGAAATGATTAGTTCCACTGGCGTCTCAAAATTTTAACACATCTTGCCACAGAGATTATTCAACAAAACATTGGTCTGGAACACAGCTTACATATTTCTTATCACTATATAGTATGATTAGCATCAAAAATGGTAACCACATAGCTGTTTATTGATTTATTACTATGTATGATTAGTATCAAGTATGCCTCATGAAGCGTCACCTATTTATTATTGTGTTTAGTAAGTAAGCCTCACAACCATCTTGGGGCAGAGCATTCCAACCGGCCCCGTTTACGAAATTTACTTCCTTTAAAATAAGTTTTAGACAAGGGTTAGGGTGAGGGTATTATTCCAGTAATTTCTACATATGGCTTTGAGGAATTGTCTCACTTGATTAGTTTTAATTTCTCAGAATTTTTTAGGCTTCAGTGTTCAACTACCCAATGAAATATGCTTGATTTCTTCATAATCCCCTCATATTTCCTTAAAAGCCAAATGTAGAAATGACTGGAATAATACGCTTGACTAAAACTTCACTTAAAGGAAGATCTGAACTCGAGAGAAGACATGTTACAGTGTAAGAGACGGGAAAAGGCAAGCTAATGAGATGCTATGCTGGTCCTAAGTTCTGAAATACGAAAAAGAAGGAGCTGTTGAAAGAAGCTCATTTGTTTGGGAATGGCAACTTGAGAGAGGTAATAATAACAATAGGATGTAGTTGGAGGGACGGAGATGCAACAACGTCGATAGCAACTGGGGACTCGGCCCCCTGTCAAAAATCGTCCCAGCAATAATTTCGATACAAATAAAAAATTCTCATACCCAATTGAGTTCCCCTGTCTCCTCATTCGGAATTTCTGCGTCAACCAATTGCTGCAATTCATCTGAGGCATTTGATGTATGGCTTTTTGGGCGGCTTGCTCTGCTTCCACCTCGCTGGCTACTTTGTCTCCCATTTCCTTGCGAATTTACAGAACTTGGCCTATAAAATGAAAGTCGAATCATTCGGGGGTCGTAAAACTGCTCCAGCCTCAAATAGTCCTGCAGCTACGCTAGATATTGAACCAACACCCCAAGGAGTTTTCAGTTGCAAGGAATTTTCACATCCGCCTAACTTAAAACAGTTTGCAAGTAAAGCTCATCGAATAACTTTCCAGAAATCTCATGAATCTTCTGCGGAAATGGAAATCTTCCTTGCAAGTTCTAGTAACCTTTTGGAAATTCCCACGAGTTTACATATGTTTAACTCACAAACTCTTTCAGCCATTTTTGCCCACAATTTTACATTTCGTGCCAACCTAAATCAATTTATAGTTATCCAATCTCAAGTTTAATTCCTATCCAGTCAAGCACATCACCACATTTTTAGTCAATGTTAGGTCATTCTATATTTAGATTTTTCTGTGTGGTATCTTAACAGACAAAAAAAATATCAGTGTGCTTTAAATTATGGTTTGGCACAAATATAAGATTATAGTAGGACTCGATAAAGCACATATGTAATTCGGAATTGAAGCGCAAGCGCAGAACTGTGTGTTAGATTTTTTCGTCTGAAAGTAAACTAACTCGGGGAAAAGAAGTCTTATCAAGTCAGCATTGATTGACTGATTAATTGATTAATTATTGATTGATTGATTAGCTGGCTGATTCATTGATTTATTGATTGATAGATTTGTTGATTGATTGATAGATACTACTACTAGATCTAGAAAATCAAAAGGGAAGCAAAACCATTATGAGAGATGTCCATTATCTGAGATAAGAAGCTTTTAGTTTGGAATCTAGGATAACTGAAGCCATTTGAGAGCCCATTGAAAGAAAATCTGATTTTCCTAACCCTGCAGGAGACTTGAGACATCCTGAGACTCAAAGAGACTTCACGAGTCATTCTACAGAAGACAAACTCAACACACAGAAATATGACTTTAGCGGACCAGCTTCATGTCATATCTCTCGGGAACGTATTTGACCAAATACCCTACTAACCCTAACTAAACCCTACCCCACCCTAACTAGCCCTAACTTCTCCTAACTAAACCTAGCTCACCCTAACTACCCTAACCAGCCCTAACTTACCCTAAAAACCCCTTTTCCAAAACCTAACCGCCTAACCCTTACCCCACGACATATTACTTGCCGATATCGGTTCGTACTAGCCTGCGTGCATCCCCTACTGTTCCGTTGGGCTGAAATTTTTCAGCCCAACGGAACAGTAGGGGATGCACGCAGGCTAGTTCGTACATAAGACATGCCTTTATAGCATTTCTATCCATGTTAATGCAAGCGAGGAGAACAGTTTATTCGAAACTATTTCGCGAGAATTAACGAAAATAAGTAAAATCATCTCGTATTCGCGTAACTTCTTTCGAAGTGGCTCGCATATGAGAGCACTGCCCCTATATTCGGATATAAGGGTATACCTTTATATACCGGATGTCCACGTCTCTATGGTACAAAATGGATGTTAATTTTGGTTGTCAGTAGAGTGACCATAAACATTTCAGAGTTAGGATTTAGGATGGCTGATTAAATCTAATAATGACACTTCTCTGAAATACTTACTATCACTTTTGTTCTCGTCTAGTTTATTACAAAGCTGCAATTTTCATTTGGAACACCAATTTCAAATAGATTAAATCTTACCTAATTGGTGCAACGGTGTCTTCGTTTTGTCCACCACCATCATCTTCATCATCATCATGCGCACCATTTCCATTCCCATTCCCATTCTCTTGTCCATTCTCTTCTCCGTTTTCTTGTCCATTCTCTTCTCCGTTTTCTTGTCCATTTTCTTGTCCATTTTCTTGTCCATTTTCTTGCTTGTTTCCTATCTCCTGGATATCATCTTGTTGCTCCCCATTTCCTTCGTCCCCACTTGCATCATTTTCTGAAGCAGGATCTTCATTGAACTGTTCGACGTTCTCAAAATCTTCCAACAATGGCGTTGGTTCTGGCATCTCGTGCGATGTTTTCGTTCAAACAAAGCAGCACTCTCTGTAAAATTCTCGAGATATTTCAAACAGCCAATGATAGCTATGAACGGCTACGGAAACTGCTAAGAAAAGCTGTGATTAGGCAATAACGATGAGCTTTGAGAGACTTAAATTTAAGAAGAAAGAGAGAATCTTCAGCTGCCCTCTGCGAACAAAAGTTCGTCACTAGCTTGCTGCTAAACTCTCAATACGTTTAGGACATTCACTTAGCAACATGAGAAAATACATGTTCTTGTTGCTTATAAAATTTCGACTCTGATGTGAATCAATTGACTTAATTGAATAGTTTGGTGTATAGAGTGTATATTGCAACCATGAATGGGGGGATGATATCTGTCAAACCAGCACTCTGTTCAAATAGAGAGTGGGTTAGAAGTCTGGATTTGGCAGGTAGTGTCATTAAAGTTCAAAGCGATAGAGACTGCGGTCGGTTTTTGTTTTGTAACTAAGACTCGTTGTCAAGACAAACATATCCGCATCTATGCAGCTATAGCTAGTTTACCTTCAACTAAATTTTGCAAACGCATCATTAGTATATCAATATATTACGTAAAGTTTGTGAAAATAAAACTGAAAGATTACCAGTAGGTTAATTCATCGAATTGAGGTTCCAATGCAAAATTGCAGCCTCATGCTTACAAACGAACCCTTTGATGAGCATGTAGAATTGACGAAAACATGCAACTTTCCTTGATCCGTGCAGGTAGATAAAAAAATGCATGCATTGATTTCAAACAAAGAACACGAAATTAAAGTCTTGAAACTTATGTCTACGACTATGAAGAGCTTCTTAGAATTACGGAAAGCGCTTTTAGGCCCTTTTATAAATCAGATATATCCACTACTTGTTGAGCTTATGTCCTAGTACCATATTGCATACGAGTTATGTCCTAGTACCATATTGCATACGAGTTATGTCCTAGTACCATATTGCATACGAGTTAAATGGCTTTAGCTTGATTTTACGGGGACAACCAATAACGGACTTTTAAAAAATGGCCTAAAACATTAAGAGCGAAAAATAAGATTCGATAGAAGTAAAGGAAAAACTGCTGGTTTAATTCTAAAAAGAAATATCCCTTGAAACAAAAATTTAGGCCGAGCAAATTTCAATGCTCAATAGACCTTTTCGACCATACGAAAAAGGGATTGGGGAGAGCGACCGATTCAGGTAGTACGTCTGGAAGGTGTAGGCCGAACAATCGAGATTGCTATAGTAATAACTTATCATTCGATAAAATAGAAGCCAAACCTCCTTCACAACGGTTTGATTAAGGACTTTTGGTAAAAGATGAATCTTTTTTCAGCAAATTGCAGTTTGTGTTTGCTAGAAAACTAAACCATTAACTGATATTCTTTCTGACACAGGTCACAGCATATCNCCGCAGTTCTAGCCGCGAAATCTTCGTAAAACAATAAAAGGAAACAATATGCCTATTGTTTAGCGACACAAATACAGCTGCACAAACAATTTGAATGAAGGAGAGATCCTCCGCGCATTCTGCAAACTTTCCAATCTGGCTTTGGGCATGCTAAAAATGAATCAAATTGAATTCTGTCTCAAATCAGATGTCATGTGAAAATGCCTGCACATAAAACAACTCAAGAATTTTGCGTGAATAATTTTGCGTTATCGTAAATCTCATGTGACATCTAGTTTAAGACAGACTTTAGTAGCCACTACCATGTGATTTATTTGTGATTTTAAATATATTCTAAAATTTGATAATAATTGGATCGTTTTCACCAATGTTCCAATACTTGTCTCAACAAGAAGCAAGTTTGAAGCTCCAAGCTTTTGAATGGTCTTCTGATGAAAAAAGATTCACTGGCACCATATTATCATTGTGGAAGCTCAAATATGAATCTCAAAAGGCTGACTCTAAAAGAGCAGCATCTCATAACAAAGTAATTACTGTAATAACCAAGAAAGGATTTGAACAGAGAAATTCACTATTTTACCTTCTTGTCATAGGATATGGACTCGGAGCTGGTTTTGGTGTTTTCACAGCAGGTTTAGACTCTTCAATGCCATCGTATTTGCAAGATGGTCAAAATCAAAGTGCAAGATCGGTTTTTAAAGAAATGAAATCTAGAGCATCATCATATGGAAAAAATTTTGCAGTTGTTGGTGCTATGTTCTCTGCGACAGAATGTGTGTTAGAATCAGTGAGTATAATGTGGTTTTTTTGCTTGACAAGAATATTTTTGAAAATTTTGAAGATAACATGTGAGATCTTGAAGAATAGAAATTATATTTTTGAACAATTTTAACATGCTGTCTTTTTTAAATAGATGTTTTTAGAAAAACTCTTTTGACAATCTTGAATTTGCTAAATTTTTGACAATAGCAATAGACAATAACGCTAAAGATAGCGGTGAGGAACTTTTTTTACCAAAGATGCTTGCATTCCACTTAAGAATCTTTAACAATTCTATAGGGATTTAATTAAAGAACATAATGCATCTTGGTAAAAGTACTTAAAAACACCGCCATCTTTAGTATTATCATTCATCATCATTTTCATTATTGCTTTGCAGTATAGGGGGAAAACAGATCTTAAAAATGGAACAATGGCTGGATGTATCACTGGCGGACTCCTCGGACTGAGAGGTGATATGTTTGAAAAGCATTTAGAACCTTTGCAAACCTTCTTTACAAATAATGTGTATAACCTTGAAAACCAAAGTGAATTTCAAAGCTTGGAAGTCACTTCCCATAAACATTGTACCAAATCTTTAAAAACAAGAGTTTTCAGATTTTCAGAGATTTTTTTGTTTAAATTTGAATGTTCTACAGTATATTCTTATCAGTTTCTCCATACTTTGTTCCAGCTGGTGGACAAGCTGCAATTCTTGGATGTGCTGGTTTTGCTGCCTTTTCAACTGCAATAGACTACTACTTTAGGCATTGACCATTGCAAGCAACTTAGACGGAATTTTCAATTGGGGTCAGGGTATCGCTCACTGTATTAATCTGTTGAGGAAATGTGTGCAAAGAAATATGTATGCTGAAAGAAAAGCTGCCAGCAGTTGCAGACCATTGCCAAAAACGAAGAACATAAACCAATGTCATCTTATGAATATTTACAGCTATGTTTGGTTTTGAATGGTTTGTAAATTATTATTTCGAAATTATGTTAGACTGTCCTCTAATTTTACCTGGAATGACATTCCATGCAGAATATTCAAAATCTTTGTATCATAATTTGATCGAAATTTTTGACTAAAAAATGTATTTGCACGATAGAGCTCGAGATAAAGAAAATTAGTAAACAACTCCACTTGCACTGTTTTCTTCTCACAGAACTATAAATAAAATTATCTTAAATTTATAATCTAAGATTTTGATTTAACAATTTAAATGTGTGTAAATATGATGAAATATTGAATGTCCCAGAAAAGAGGTCAAACCTCTGCAAAAACATTTGCTTAAACATTTGTGTCCAGTCCACGTTAGGCGTCTGCAAGCCTCCAAAAATTATTGACATCGGGTTTACGGTTGTAAAGGTTTATACCTCCAAACAAAGGAATCTCGTTGTTAATGTGGGAGCTATTTGTACAAAAGAGCTTATTAGTGTTTTCTCACGATATAGGAAATACGTCTCCTAATTAAAAGCTCTTTATGCTATAAACTGTCACTGCTTCTTAGATAAAGACCAAACAGCCAGAATACTTGGGTCTCGAGTGTTGGCTTCATCTACCTTCGAGGGATGATGCTATTACGGAGGTACTTTTGTTGGTGGTAGCCTGATTTTTTCTGGAACACCCAAAAATTTAATTAAAATGCAATTAATAAATGAAGATTTTAATATAATTTCGGTTACTGAAAGTCTGCGAAACTAGTTTTATTTTTAGGCAAGCGACTAATTTTATACTTCTTACAATCTAACAATGAACATTAGCGAAAAAAGACAAAATAGAGAAACCGAGCCAAGTGCAGATTCGATATACCAAGTTTTTGGATGCTAGCTGAACCTTGATAGTTTTAAATAATGTATTGATTCTTTGAGCTAGAACTGTTTTTATGAGGATTGGAGAAAAAGTTCTTGTGAGACTCTAGTGAATATCTATCCAACCAAGCTCAAACAAACCACAAAACAACGAACAGTAACTGAACATCCAAGACTGCCAGAACCAATTCTTGATTTAATGTTTTTGGATAAACAATACTGGAACAGAGCTCAGAAAACGGTTTTACTTTCGTAAGAACGAAGTTTTGAGCAAGAAATTACCTACAACTAAGAAACAACTTTACTAAAATTTTCCTGCATTTTTTTCATTCCTGAATCAATCATGATGTTCGCTTTTTCTTAATTAAAGTTCATCGCTTCCCTGGTNACGGTTTTAAGTTTGGAGCAAGAAATTACCTACAACTAAGAAACAACTTTACTAAAATTTTCCTGCATTTTTTTCATTCCTGAATCAATTTCAATGTTCGCTTTTTCTTAATTAAAGTTCATCGCTTCCCTGGTCTATAGCCTTGTTCTCTCTTTTCTTTTCATTTGTCTTTTCTTATTCCTACTGCTAGCGAGGAACTGCCCATCGCAGGAAAGCGGTTGTGATTTTCTGAATGCTGTTTTGGAATATCTATAATTTTCTAATTTCTACCGTCCCTCAATTTGAAATTCAGACAAAACTCAAAATTTATTTTTAAACTATTTTTAAATATCTGATTTCTGCTAAAACTCAAAATTCAATAATTTTCCTAAATTATTCCGAATTGCCTTGAATGTAATTGTAAACTTCATATTTGTTGAACAATCTTACTCTTCAATTCCGAACCCAAAAGCTGCATCTGAATCAAACCAAGAGAAATCCATTTTCTCAGGAGCAGCACTCTTCTTTGATCGTGGAATAACTTTCTTTACCCTACTCTTAAAAGGCGCCTTCTTACCTGCAGACTTCTCCTTTGTTGCGGATGGTTTCTTTTCAGCTTCATGACCAGGAAACAGCATTTTGAATTTATCAATCTCCTTCGTGCCCGTTTCATTGTCAGCCCTCTTCCTTCTCTTCTCGGGGTTCTCACCATTTTTACTCGCAGACTGGATCGCTGCTTTTGGCACCGCTATGCTTGGAGAGGCTCGAATGGTGGGTCTCACAGATATCACGTTGCTTTTCGGCTTCAATGTAGCAGCGATGCTCGGTGATTTCTTCCGTTTGTAGAAAGGACTTTCTTCGTCTGACATGTCTTCAGTTTCTTGAAAATCAAAAACCACTTGCTTTGGGCGTGCATTTCTTTCCCCGCTGTATCGTAAGATTCCTTGTGGGGTCCTCGGTGTGACTAAAACAAGAAAGACCATATTGAGAAGCTTCAACTTGCAGCTCCCCAAAAATCAAAATAGTTCCACCACAAAACCATTATTTGTAATATTGATTTACTCTAAGATCAAAGACACTATTTTTGAAATGAAAATTCATTCAATTATATATGAGAAGCCTGAAATGGTTAAATCTTTAAACTCATTTTATGTCAGAAATTAAATTTTCCAAAAATTTCATATCAAAATGCGTCGATGAGAGCTTGGACGTTAAGGCGTCCAAAGATTGTCTCAAATTAGACGTCACGCGAGATTTGTGGTAACTCAAAATTGCTCATGTAAAACTCTTCAATTGTTTTATTCGCGGGCATTTTCACGTGAGATCTAATTTGTGACAGACTTTAGTAAGTGCTAAAAATGTGTCAAAAATTTATAGTAACTTGCAGCATAATGTTTTTAATGTTACGTTAAAGTTAAAGCCCTTTCTTTTGTTGAAAAATCGTCGACAGGAAAAGCAGTTGAACAGTGCGTCAACAAAATGAACCTTGTCTTTAATTGTTTGGTCTGACACTAATCAAAGCAAAGCATCAACTGTGCAATATTTTAAGCTTTTCGTGTGTCCATTTTTTTTATCGACAAAGAAAATTCTTTGAAATAGTTATCTAAAAACTTTAGTGCAGTTTTTGACTGATTCCAAATTCATGCCCAGTTTGTATCCTCAAGTTTCTTCCTGATCTAAATTCTGATATCTTGCTGTGATCAATGTCAGACACAAATATTCTACGTTCAACTTACCTTTAGGAATCGATGATGGTGTTGCTAATTGTGGAGTTTTTGGTGTCTTGGGAAGCTTTGGCGTCAATACCTTAGGTGAAACCACTTCTCTCTTTGCTTGTTTAATGATCGTTGCAGCTATGACTTTTTCTTCGTCTTCAACCATATCAACATCACTCTTCTCTTGAGCTTCATCCAGCTCCTTTTCAAGAGCAGATATCTTAGATGTCATCTTCTTCAGGTCGTTTGACAGCTTTGTAATGTTCTTATCTTTGTCAGAAATACTTTTATTGAGATTCTGTATTTCTATATCTTTCTCCCCTAATCTTTCTTCGAGAATGTTCTTCACTTCAAAGGCAGATTTTGTCTTCTCGTCTAATTCCTTCTCTTTGGCACTCATAAGTTTCTCATTTTCCATTTGGTACTTTTCAAGTGTTTTACACATCTCTGCGATCTGTGCATCGAAACTCTGTTTTGCCTGATGTAGCTCTTGTTTTGCTCCCTCGGAATGTTTACCTGATACATTCGCTTCTTTTTGCAATTGCTCCATTTCTGCTACAAGTGACTCCCTTTCCTTTTCATGCTTCGCAGACATCGATTGCCATTTCTCTAATTCTTCCAACAATCCCTTCTCTTTTCCATTTGCCTCTTCATAAAGCACACCTTTATCACTGTTCAGCTTCTCTACCGTGGACTGTGCCACTTCCAATTCATCCCCAAGCTTTTTATTTGCTTTTTCTTGAGTTTTCAACTGTCCCTTTAGTGCTTTGATATCAGCTTGGAACTTATTGATCTGTTTAACTTTGGCGGAAACCTTTGCTTGTAATGTCAGCACCTTTTTCTCTGTGTTCTCGATCTTCTTATCGCGTGAACCCATGATTTCATGAAGTGTTTCTGCGTTCTCTTCTTTCTGGTTGGACAATTCCTCAAGCTGTGTTTTAAGTTGTTGTGCCCCCTCATTTGCTGTCTCTAACTCCTCTTGCTGTTGCTTTATCTGATCTTCCATTTCTTTGATTGTTCTTGTTGAATTATCTTCCCTTTCTTGACACCCCTCTAGTTCTTGCTTCGCTTTCTTCATCTCATTCTCCAGCATTTGTTTGCTGTCATTCAGTCTTTGTAGTTGTGATGTCATTTCTTCTACTTGAGAGAGTGCAAAATTTGCTTGAAACTGCAATTCTTCTTTCATCACCTCAACATCTTTCAGGTTTGCTTTCAGACTGCTGATCTCTATTTCTCCCCCCTTTGCTTTTTCTAATTCATCTTGAAGAGAAGTCATCTTGTTGCGAAGTTCATCTGTCACTGTTTCCTTTAACTCGATCAACTTGCGATTCTCTTCCTCTGTCTCTTTATATTTCTCAAGCACAGTTTCTTTGTGATGCAGTTCTTTCTGCAACTCTTCTAACTTACTATTCGTCGACAAAATATCTGCTTCAAAATTTCCTACTAACTCTGTCATCTCATCTAACTTTCCTACAGCCTCTTCTATCTCTAGAACCTTCGCATCTAGATTTTCATTTAATGTGGAAATTTCATGTTTCAGCTCTGAAACCTCAACATTCTTAGCAGCTACATCATTAATCATCGTTCTGATTTCTTCATCTTTATCTTTGCATATATTCTCTAATTCTGTTATCTTTACCCCTTGACTTCTCTCTAATTCATCGGCCTCTCTCGTCACTTTATCCTTGTCTTCATGCACCTCTTTGATTGTGTTTTCATGATCTTTTATGACATCATTGGCTTCTTCCAACTGCCTTTGCATTGTGACATATTCCTCCTTTATTTTATTCCACTCTCCTTCGGCTGATGAAATTTGCTCGTTTTTCAACTTTATTTCATTGTCATATTTCTCATTCATTTCTTTGAGTCTTGTCATACACTCTTCACTGTCTCTTAATTTATTTAGCAGCCGCTCACTTTCTCTCATATATTCTTCCTGACTTATCTTAATTGCTTTTTGCATATCATGTTCCTTACTGTTAACTCTTATCTCTAACTCCTGGAATCTTAATGCAAGCTCTTGAAACTGATCTTCTTTTTGCTTAGTCTCAAGCCTTTGTGCATCAAGCATATTTTCACCCATCACAACTCCATTTTCTAATTTGACCAGATGCTCTTTCAATGCATTACACATATTTCTTGTTGTTGCAATCTTTTGAATTGTCTCCTCCTGAAGGGTCTTTTCATCGTGCAATTTTGAGCTGACACTTTCATTCAGAAATTGCAACTCGAGGATTGATTTTCGCAAAGAATCAATTGTTTTGGTAGAATCTTCTAATTTCCTATCCTTTTCGCTCATTTGAATTTCTGTGTTGATCATCCATTGCCTAAGTTTTTCCGTTTGCTGATATAACTGTGAATTCAAGGAGGTCAATTTCTCTTCATGCTTTGGGGACCTGTGTTCTTGTTGTTCCTTTATTTGTCTCATTTTTGCTGATTGTGCTAATAGAAGTGGCTCAGATTCCTTCATATTGTGCATTTGTACCTTTGGGCTTCGTATAGCGCCACCAATTGGTCCAAAATCATTAGTGACATGTTCATTATGGTGCTGTCTCATATTTTGGGTCGAGCGAGAAGAGTTTATTTGCATTGGGTTGAACATAAATCCTTGTTTCTGCATTTTGATGTTTGGTTGAATAAGCAACGCTAAATAGGAGGAAAAATTAATTTCAATTTATAAAGCCATTCATAATTATTTTGCATGAATTCAGTAACTGTTATTGACTCATCCGAGAAGCAAATCAGTTCTCCAAAACACATACGAGTTGTTTTAAAAAGATATAGTATTTTGGAATTTTTCAGGGACTTTGGAATCTGTCGTAATGCCTCATACGATATTTATGGCCTCAGACCAAGGGTTTGTTGGGAGCTTTTCGTGGTTTGCATATTTTAGGAAACACACTCCTCGGGCAGTTTTTCCTGAGGAACGTCCCGATAGAACTTTTCATTTACTTGTTAAAATAAAGCTTTTACGTCCTCAACCCTGAAATGAACATGTAACATAACAGGAAATAAATAGCTTCAAGGCCTACAAAAGCAAACTTCAAAGCAACAAAAATTCTGAAACTGATATAAACAGGTCTATTTTAAATTCAATTTGAGATAAAGGATGTTGGTACAAACATATTCACCAAGGGAAAGAAATTTATGGTGCATTTGAAATATTGTTTGTTGTCTGTGTCCTCCTGGCCCTCCCCTAAAATCATTTTTCATTGCATCATCTTTTCTTCAGCTCTCGATCTTGTTTCGCAAATCGAATTGTTAAATAATTTTCATGGCTTGTTCTCGTCTATTTATCCTTGGATTACGCTGCAGATATAACAAGAAAATAAAAGACACTTTGCTTTCTTTTCATTGATAATATCGCTGCAAACAAATTTATCTTTTGAAAGTAAACAAACCAATCCAGGGTCGAAGGTATTATAAACACAGGATCTTACCTGAACTTGTCGGCTAAATTTCTTTATCTGCTGCTGTGATTAGATTGTTGCTTCATAGTTTCCCAGTCTTGTAAATGATTTCTTTATCACTTGCCATTTGTTTGCTATTTTTAAAAGAAACTCCCGACAAAACCTCAGCGAAATCCGTTTGAATTTCACTGCAAAAGTTTTACGCAAGCTTTTCTTGTACGCGTCATCGGTTTTCTTTTCGCGCCAAAATGAAAAGCTCGACCCAGGCTCCTGATGGCCACAGGAGAAACTGAATGGAAATGGTTACGTATAAATAGCAAAGTTTTAGCTAAATACTAAAAATATCTGTAAATTAACGAAGAATTCTTTAAAAAAGTAAAAAAGTAAAGAATATAACACAATAAATTTGCAAAGAAAGAAATATTATTATTTTGCTTTTGAAACTTCTTTTTGAAGTCCTAAACTCCCAGCGTTTCAACATGGATTTAAAGCAAAGTCACGTGTTATTACACTGCATGAATTCGAAATTCGAACTTTATCATCGTAGACAAAAACACAGAAGGAAAGGATTCAACAGACTACAAATTCTTCGCAAATAAATCAAAGCCTAAATTATATTTTTCATTATTTAAATAGCATGAACTAGTTTAGTTTGAAACTTGGATAATTTCTAACTTAAATTGCTGTTTAGTTTGAAGTGTAACCGCTTTGCAACTGAAGCAAACATGGACATGCCAACAGCTTACAGATTTCCAGGTGACGACGAACGATACATGATCGGTAGTGAAGTTGGCAGTCGCTTGGATTTGTTCAAAGGAGCACTGTACAAGAAATTCCCTAAATTATGGAAAAGAGTCGTTACGAAAGAAGAAAAGTTAATTTTAGCAGAACTCGGAGTAAGCAACCGCGTTTTAGCCAACTGGGAACTTATGTGTATTAGAGCTGCCGACGGGGGAGCAATATTGAGGGGAGAAGGAGATAAGTTTAGAGGACCAGGTGCACCGAAGGGACGTTTAGTTGCTTCATCACCATGTAAAAGGAGGGATTTAGGCATTCAGAGTCATTCCCAACCGAAAATGAATCCAAAGAAAGTTTTGAAAGGTGGTGAATCAGAAATACATCTTGCTCCAATAATGAATTCATTTAGGGTTAACGAAAAGATGACTCCCATCAAACGAAGAAAGGATATGAAGAAAAGAGCTCAACTCAGAAGTCTCATTTGCCCAGTAAGGTATTATGTTTTTATTTGTTTTTGCCATTTTTATCAGAGAACGTTTTGCAGGGTTAGGGGCAGAGGTAATTGGCTAAAAATCTAGATTTTCATACAGTTGTAATTTAACTGTCATTTATTTGGTTGAAAACGTCAATAAAGTGTACTGCTATCAATATTTGTCCTGTTAAAAGAAACTTGAACATTCAAAATTCAAATAAGAATATTTTTTCAACCTAGACATTGCAAGGTATACATCTTTTTGAAAGAATTACAGGTTTTCTCGTTTCCCAAAGGAATTCTTTGGACAAGATTTAATTTAAATAATCTGGAACAACGTTGAAGGCTAAGTTGATAGTACTACAATATTTTCGTCGATATTTTCAGATTTCAACAACTAGGGTAGCTAGATCTGTTAAGAAACCCAGCTTATTATAACAGACTACAATCTCTTCAAAATACTATTNTGAAAACGTCAATAAAGTGTACTGCTATCAATATTTGTCCTGTTAAAAGAAACTTGAACATTCAAAATTCAAATAAGAATATTTTTTCAACCTAGACATTGCAAGGTATACATCTTTTTGAAAGAATTACAGGTTTTCTCGTTTCCCAAAGGAATTCTTTGGACAAGATTTAATTTAAATAATCTGGAACAACGTTGAAGGCTAAGTTGATAGTACTACAATATTTTCGTCGATATTTTCAGATTTCAACAACTAGGGTAGCTAGATCTGTTAAGAAACCCAGCTTATTATAACAGACTACAATCTCTTCAAAATACTATTTCGAAAACTAAAAGCAACTAAATAGCTTCTTTGATTTCTTCATTGCCTTGCACGTATATTTTTATGATAAAAACTAAGCATTTGACCCGGTATTGACTGAAAGTTTCTTAAGATTCTCTTATCTTGATCGTCTTGATTACTGAAACTTCCTAAGTAAATATTTTTGAGTTCCTGAGGTTCTCGTTATTCATATCGGCGGGAGATCTCCTTTGCCTTCTTCAACATTTCACAGCAAATTTGCAAAAACCATGACTCAACTCAGCCTGGACATTACGGAGTTGATGTCATTTAGTACAGAAATGACAAGAGTAAATGATTATGACTACAATTTAAAGTAAATTTATTTCAATTACAATTTCAATTTATTTCAAGTAATAGAAAAAGTTCAAATTTCTCGATTTGTTAGTGATCTGAGAGCTTGATTACGTTTGTTATAAAATATACATGCCTGTATGTTTGCACTTGTTTACCTATAATTCTCTTTAAAGTGAATCAACGGAGCTAAGTGGAACCCTTTAAACCCGCCTTTAAAACTTTCGAAATTACTTCCTTCTAAAAATTAACAAACAAAAAGAAAAAAAATATGTAATAACACCTGGTGCCCCTGTGGGCATTTTACTCAAAAATCGCACGCAGGCGAGGTTTATTGATTCGGTCAATGCAACAAAGAAAGATGGCGGCCAAAGGATCAGCTCCTCTTACATATGGAACAAAGCCAAAGAAATTCCAGTTGGAGGATGATGGAGAATATTTCATGATTGGAAGTGAAGTTGGTAACTTTTTACGGCTTTTTAGAGGATCTTTATACAAGAAATACCCATCATTATGGAGACGATTGGCAACCATTGATGAAAGAAAGAAGATAGCCTCTCATGAAAACACAACTGGCAGTGCATTGGCAACAAATATCACCCTTGTGAGAGCAACTGAAATTGAAGAGATTCTAGAGGGTGAAGATGAAAAATATAAAGTAGAATTGAGGGAAAAAGTAGCACAACAAACAACAGACAGTAGAAACAAAGCTAAACGTGGTAGTAATGCATGGATGCCAAATATTCTACCAAATAGTTCTCATCATTTGGATGCAGTGCCTGCCCCAACACCAATCAATAGAAACAGATTTGGGCCCAAGAGAGTTAAATCATTCCCAACATGGTATGTTCGGTCCATTTGAATTAAAGGGTTTGGATTGTGCCAAGTTAAAATTCTGGATGTGCAGAGGATTCCTCCACAACTTCAGCCACACAAGCCACACACAATAGACAATTGCT
>REGM01000108.1:395938-412813 GCA_004194415.1 Aurelia aurita | reverse complement strand
AATTCAATTCAATATCAATATTTAAAGTTGGTATTTACAGTAGTATAAAGAGAATACTAATTCAAACCAACTATTTACAAACATAATATACACAAAATCAGTAAAAAAAGAGATTATATAATTAGCGACATATTTTACAGGTGCATTTATCTCCAGCCCAGTCTCTGATCCTCTTTTTAAAAGCCGATAGTGTTGATTTTTGTTTGATACTGTCATCGAGAGTGTTCCAGAGGAAACTACCTCTGAAAGACAGTGATTCGAGTCCAAAGCCCAATGTCTTAATTGTTGGCAGTTTGCATAAGTATTGTATTCTTAGATTGTACGTTACATGTTTCTTTTCATGAAATTCCCACACAAGCGAAGGATTCAGGTGATTCATGGACTTGTAAATTTCTGTCATCAGTTTCTGCAAGTTTTTGACATGTATCTTAAAGCTGCCACTTCTAGTGAGCAATGTTTCGAATGACGATTCGTAGTCTTTATAGAGGATCCGAAGAGCACGTTTGTGAGTGCGGTCAATTTCTTTGTTTGCACCTTTACCGCAGAACAGCCATATCAAAGGGCAATAATTGAAGTTCGACAAAATTACCGCATTACAAATTGTTAACGCCTGCTCTCTAGAAATATAATTATTTAGCCTAGAAAAGGCACTGATCTTATTATTGACTTTAGAACATAATGTTTCAACATGTTTGTTAAACGTTAATTTGCTGTCGATTTCAATCCCTAGAAGTTTAACGTGATCTGCTGCAGGTAATTTGTTCTCCTCGATGTTAAGACGTAGCCGTCTTTTCCCTTTCAAACCAAGGAACATGAGCTGAAACTTTTTTGGGTTAGCAATCATTCCATTGCTTTTAAACCATTCCAGTAATTTAATGAGATCATTCTCCAAATTGGTCACTATTTCTTGTAGATCATATCCACAAGAGTATAAGGTGTTATCATCTGCAAAATTGCAAATCTCAGAGTCTAGGTTGATGAGGCAGAGGTCATTAATAAAGATGTTAAAGAGCAAGGGGCCTAGGACAGATCCTTGTGGGACCCTGATTTTGATTTTGTTTGCGGTACTTCTATGTGAGCCAATCTTTACCCTTTGATGACGGCTATCCAAATAACTGTACATTAAGCAAAGGCTGTTGATATCTAATCCATAAGCTTCCAATTTTAATATAAAGCAATAATTTTGAAGGGAATCAAAGTCATTTCATTGTAGTAAATCTTATGTATGGCAGGATCATTTGCACGAGTTCTGACTTGGTTTTTCAAACCTGTGAACCCTGTCTGGATCCGCTCCTGTCACTGTAACATGGTCAATTGTTTAATGATGCAAAAGAAGAAATTTTTTGCGCATGCCTGGCTGAAAATTTCAGTCTATGCATGAATAACTTAATATTTCCTTTCAAATTGTTTTTAAAAATGTGAATTTCATTTCGGCACATCCAGTAAGAGTTTGTTCTAACCAACAGAAGATGTCACAGCTGCAGAGTTTCAAACTGGTTTAAATCTGATTGAAAGCTCTTGTATTAGTTGCGTTATAAATGGTTTCTTTCTTATCATAGCTACGATGATCATGACATGGCTGCAATTCATGAAGCAGCAGCATTGCCAGAAGATTTGATACCAATCAGATTGGACATTGAGTTGGATGGACAAAAGCTTAGAGATTCATTTACATGGAATAAAAATGGTGAGCACAATTGACACATGACACTGAACAATTCAAGTTTTGTGTCAACGCTGCATTCAGCCCAAAAAATTGGATTTCTATCAAGTGACCTGAAAAATATACCTTTTTGAAAAATCATCTAAATTTGATCATTTACTGATGTTAAAAGTTTTTAGAAAAATTTATGTGTGTGTCAACAGCAAAATAAATTTCAGGTGATGACTATATATAATTGATTATTCCTATGAGAATAAAAAAGCTTTATTTTTTGGCAGCCAGGCTATGTCTTTAAACTACAATTGGTTACTCCAAAGGTTGGACAAAAGATAAATATTTGTTAAGTATTTTAGAGCCATTTATTGGAAATAAAAGAACAAGTTAATCTTTTGAACTTTTGTTTCATTCTAGAAACATTAATCACCCCAGAATCATTTGCAGAAGTGTTTTGCGATGACTTGGATCTGCCAGCAAACAGTTTTGTTCCTGCAGTTTCTGCTGCTATTCTACAGCAAATTAAACAACACTCAGGAGAACCAGAAATCAGTATGGATGATGTCACTGATCAGAGAGTTATTATTAAGGTACTAAATCAAGTTTGTATGTCTTGTTCATAGAGGTGGGCTAGCACTTAAAAAAGCAGGCGGTCTAGAAGGAAAATTTATTGAAAAGGGAGCAAATTTTTTTATGACCAAACCCTTCAAACTCGCAAAAACCGTAGCCAACTCCCTCTATATTTACATTCGATTTTTGCTCAGATCATAGTGTAGAACATTTGGTTACATGACAAACACACTTGATCTGCCTTACTCCTCATGAGAACCTTTGTTGAATTTTTGTGTGGGGGTCTGGACCTCCCCCGCGCATGCCTCACGAGGAAAGAATACATGTACTTGATATAATTAGAGCATCTTAAAAATTCAAGGTGCTTGATTGAGCACCTGGGAAAACATTTTAAATTTTGAAAAAATACCAATAATAATACTTCAATCTTTAACTAATAGAAAAATTCACTTTGGTGATTATGGGGTGAGTTCTTTTGTTGTAATGATTTTTCAAACAGGGGAACATTTTTTGAGTCACTCTGTATAATGTTTTAGACGCTCTTTTATGATATTAGGAAAACATTTGTATACAAATGAAGGCAAAAATACCTCTTAAATCAGCACACTTAGGCCTTTCAACTTAATGTTCTCTTCAGAGTGTGACTAACATTTAGAAGTGAAATCTTTCATAATAATTTATGATATTAGAAATAGTTTTTCTTCTTTTCTTCCTTGCAGCTAAATATTCATGTTGGCAATGTATCTCTGGTTGATCAATTTGAATGGGACATGGCAGAACCATTGAACAGCCCTGAGCAATTTGCAATGTCATTATGTACAGACCTGGGCTTAGGAGGAGAATTTGTCACCGCAATTGCTTATAGCATTAGAGGACAATTGACATGGCATGCCAAAACATATGCATTTAGTGAAGCACCCTTACCATGCATTGATAATCCATTCAGAACAGGAAATGATGTAGATCATTGGTGCCCATTTTTAGAAACTCTTACAGATGCTGAAATGGAGAAGAAACTTCGGGATCAAGATCGTAATACAAGGTTAGTAGAGATTTTATGTGCGATGAATACCATTTTGTAATGGGATCACATCAAGTGGTACCGAAATTGAAACAGTAATAACTAATGTAACTATAATCTTGTCTTTTCATGGTAGAAGAATTTCAAGAATTTTTATGGTAAATGTCTGATGTTGAACTGAAGAAAATTGAGACTACAGTGCAAGCCTTGTGCACATTAACATGGTGTTCCTGCCTAAGAATTCTCAAGAATTCTTAAGAATATTTTTAGTCAAGAATTCTTGTTTATAAAAATTTACAGTCTTTCATTGGTTCAAGAATTCTTATAATAATGTGAAGAATTCTTGAAAATTCTTAAGAATTCTTGAGAATTTTTGTCAATGTTAACGTGCACAAGGCCGCTACTGTAGCAACAATCATTTCACTATTTAGGATTGACTGACAAGTTTTTATTTTTCACATATTTTGTAAACCTGCCATTTACCAGAATTTACCTGAAAAATATCCCTCATTCCAGACCCTTTTGCTAAATTGCTAGAGGTCTATTACCAATCAGACAACACGTTGAAGTTTTTTCTGTGATCAAGGAAAAGTGCAAAGAGTAGATGAACACTTTTTTGTCTCCAAAGATTGGTTTTTCAGCTTTTACAGTATAAGATTAATTTCTACAATTTAAATTTGACACGTACATTTTTGGAAGTTTTTATTTATCTAATCTACATTCCTTTTTAGGCGTATGCGACGTCTTGCCAATACAGTTCCAAGTTACATATGATATTCACACACCCTGTCTTCAGGTGTAATGTAAATATAGACTATATATGGAGGACCTTTAGTACAAAGACTGCTACCATACGACTTGAGGTATGAAGTTATGTATATTAAGTAAGGTAAACACCAATGATTACTATTAGCTAACTCACAGAGCAGAGAGATAAAATGCGGAAGTGGAAGCCTGGGGGTACATGACTTATGGATGGGTGGGGGTCTGCCGCTTTCAGAAAGCTACCCACTTCTAATTGCCAAAATTTGCTTTAGTACCGAATTATGGAAGGAATTTTGGTGGAAAACTACCCATTTTTACCAATTCATCGTCCGTTTTAGCCAAAAGTGAACCCATGTTTAAGGAAAATCTGCCTAAACATTATCCTGGTTTGGAGAACAACCGAGAACATTGGACCTTCAAACCCTCCCAAATGAGTACCACACATATGAGTGGCATGTAAAAAAGGATACTGCTTGTATCTTATTTGTTTCTTTAGTGGCCGACGACCCACACTTCCAATGGCCAGTGCATGATGGCATGCTCAGCAAATATTTGATTTATTTATTAAACCCATTGACAAGGCCTTGTTGTCCTTGATGGCCAGTGAAATCTTAAAAAAGTCGTTTGGTATACCTGTGGTTTACCTGTGGTATACGTATTTATTGCTGCCAAACCTCATTTGGATTCCATACTGTGAATCATACAGTGATTATTTCGTTCAGTGACTATTTCATAGAATTGAACCTGGTAGAAATTAATTACCTCCAGGGATTGTTCATGATGACATGATATGATATGTTTTTAATCGTTTCTAATTATTGCCTAGATCTTTTCAATTTATGTTATTAACATGGCAATTAAAGCAGAACAAAGGAGACAGTTAATTTCTTCTTTAGGGGGTACCATCGATCACGTTGTAGTTCCATTGATTTTACTTGAAATCAGTTTAGGGGGACTTATTATGGGTTGCTTGAATATGATGATGGCTTCATTTGGTTAGAACTGCCCGAATGGAACCTGAAATGCGATCACTTTTGCATGAGTAAGGAAGCTGCAGCCTCCCAGCCCCCCGTCTCCTACACATATGCTTTACATGGATGTGAGTGAGCAGCTATACTTTGATGGGGCGCAGCTCTCAGGAGGCCACTCTTTAGAACTGGAAGGGCACCTTTTGAATAAAAAAAAACAAGACTAACAGTTTGACTCAGTAAAATGTTTCTTGAAGTTCTCGTTATTATTGATTTTCTGGTTTCTTAGATCTTTACTCAAATGTTGTTTATATCGGCAGGGGAATTCCAGCGCCTTATATAGAGCATCTCACAACAAACTATTTTAAACAATTCCTCTGCTTGACATTACTTTCATTTCATTTTATAAAAAGCACGATACAATAATTATTACATTGTATAAGGCCTAAACAGAACAAAATACAAGAATACATTTCTAACGAACTAAGATAGAATGTTACAGCGAAAAAAACAACCGTACAATATATAAATAAGTTTTTGTTTTATGGGGGTTATGAGATCATATTTGGTTTTTGGTGAGTTTTAAGGTCAGGCATTTTCTGGTTGCCTATTCAGGGTTTTTGTTCGGAATTCTGCTGCTTGTTGCAAAAATTGTGCGAAATTTTTTCTGCTCGCTGATATGTTGGGATGACATTATGTCGATGAGCGTATAGACTTGCCCCAAGTCTATTTCATGAAGTCCTTTCGACCGATCCCTTTTCCATAGTTCCCGGATCCGCCATTCCGTTAAACAATCGATAAGGATCTCTATTGAATATTCCACAAACTTGCTCTGATTTCCTGTATTCAAAGAGAGCAACGTTATTCATGCGTAATATTTATGGCCATAGAAATTACGCATGAATAACTCTGCTTTGTTTGAATGAAGCAAATTATCAAGGGGACAGATACCCTGGGTGCCAGAGCCTTATTAAGAAAAATATATAAATTATAAAAAGTCCAGGGTAGAGGACAGACTGCCTTTAATTTTTGATGATGATCTGAGCGATTGGTTTCTTATAAAGAGTTTCTTATAAAAATTACTTCCTTATGGTTGCAAGATAGGGCTCAAATCCTTACTGGTTGCCAGAGCACGCAGAAATCATCCAATTTCATGCTAATCAGCCAATGACATCGCCGCTTTCTAGTCCCTTGATACAAAATCGGCTGTTGGAGGTGAATTTTCTAGTACCCTCACAAAAAGTGAAATGGATGCTAAATTAGTGCAGTTATTCGCAATTTTGTTATTTAGCATGAAACTGGATGATTTTTGCGTGCTCTGGCAACCAGTAAGGATTGGAGCCTTATATGGATCGATCTGGATGGTTGCTAAGAAACAATCAAAGCAGAAGCTTGAATGGTTTTAGACAAGGCACCGTTTGTCTAGAAGCTGAAAACTTCCGCATATGCGTTTGCTAAGTAAAGTAGGGCCCTGGTTTTAGATCCCCTGGTTTTGATTGCGCAAACTTAACTCCAAATCGCCAAACACAAATGGCCAGATAAGATAAGTCGCTCTTGTCTATTTTCATCCATGCTTTAGAAACTTCATTCCTTTTTACGAGATAACGCATTCTAAAAGATGTATTGTCACGGTTATAATCTATCAAGTAACTGTTGTTCTAAGCTTAGCGATTTATCTATTCGTTCTTTAGCTATTGAATCTAGGGCCCCGGGGGCTGCTTCCTCATTGCGGACTCCTGGATTTCAAGGGAACCCAGAAAAAGACACTTTACCCTCATTGAATTATAGTTAAGAGAAACTATGTNTTGGGATGACATTATGTCGATGAGCCTATAGACTTGCCCCAAGTCTATTTCATGAAGTCCTTTCGACCGATCCCTTTTCCATAGTTCCCGGATCCGCCATTCCGTTAAACAATCGATAAGGATCTCTATTGAATATTCCACAAACTTGCTCTGATTTCCTGTATTCAAAGAGAGCAACGTTATTCATGCGTAATATTTATGGCCATAGAAATTACGCATGATTAACTCTGCTTTGTTTGGATGAAGCAAATTATCAAGGGGACAGATACCCTGGGTGCCAGAGCCTTATTAAGAAAAATATATATAAATTAAAAAAGTCCAGGGTAGAGGACAGACTGCCTTTAATTTTTGATGATGATCTGAGCGATTGGTTTCTTATAAAGAGTTTCTTATAAAAATTACTTCCTTATGGTTGCAAGATAAGGCTCAAATCCTTACTGGTTGCCAGAGCACGCAGAAATCATCCAATTTCACACTAATCAGCCAATGACATCGCCGCTTTCTAGTCCCTTGATACAAAATCGGCTGTTGGAGGTGAATTTTCTAGTACCCTCACAAAAAGTGAAATGGATGCTAAATTAGTGCAGTTATTCGCAATTTTGTTATTTAGCATGAAACTGGATGATTTTTGCGTGCTCTGGCAACCAGTAAGGATTGGAGCCTTATCTGGATCATCTGGATGGTTGCTAAGAAACAATCAAAGCAGAAGCTTGAATGGTTTTAGACAAGGCACCGTTTGTCTAGAAGCTGAAAATTTCCGCATATGCGTTTGCTAAGTAAAGTAGGGCCCTGGTTTTGATTGCGCAAACTTAACTCCAAATCGCCAAACACAAATGGCCAGATAAGATAAGTCGCTCTTGTCTATTTTCATCCATGCTTTAGAAACTTCATTCCTTTTTACGAGATAACGCATTCTAAAAGATGTATTGTCACGGTTATAATCTATCAAGTAACTGTTGTTCTAAGCTTAGCGATTTATCTATTCGTTCTTTAGCTATTGAATCTAGGGCCCCGGGGGCTGCTTCCTCATTGCGGACTCCTGGATTTCAAGGGAACCCAGAAAAAGACACTTTACCCTCATTGAATTATAGTTAAGAGAAACTATGTGACAGTTGTAAGTGATTGTCCTTTAATCTCCATTATGAGATCGAGACAACGAAAAAGTCGTGAAGTGTGTGTATAATTATTCACATCAAAAAGCTTTCTAAAGTCAAAGGAATATATATACTTAATCTACAAGCAATAGTTACTCGATAGTTACACATAATACAAAAAAAGATTGACATCTATACTACTGCGCATGACAAAGAAGGAAAAGTAAGACGTTTTCAGATCAGTGGTTCGTTCTCATTCAATTAAATTAACATGACAACGAGGCTAAGGGAAATGACGTATCAAAAGGCAGTACTGCTGCTACAACTAAGGGGGGGGGTGCCATCGCTTTTCCGGGAGCCGGGAGTCTCTACGTCCCGGGTCCTACGTACCTTTAGTTTTTTTTTTTATAATTCTTCAATAGATATAAAGTTGTACATGGTATACTACACCAAAAACTAAATCTACGAAGATTCACAAAGATTAACAAAAACAGTAACAGCAAATTCAAAATAGTTAATTATTGTAAGTTAAAACTATCAGTTATCAACCTAAAGGCGCAGGGGTTAAGCTGAGTTGAGAACGGGTGTTAGAAATATCGTGGATATAGGATATTAGATCTGAAAGAAGTTGAGGATTGGGATTCATGAAAATGAATTGGAGAAGATCTTGGTTATTTAGTAGTTTGGTGCTTGGGAATAGATTATAACATTTTTGTAGGAAATTTGATCTTTGGGGCTCATACTGAGTGCATTCAAAAATGAAATGTGTTTCGTCTTCAATCCGGTTATTGTTAAAAAATTTACAAAGTCTATTTTCTCTTGGTACGACTGGTCTGTGGTGTCTGCCTCTTTCAATCTCTAGGTCATGATCACTGGTTCGTAATTTGGTGATTAAAATTCTTTCGTTGCGAGTTTGTGCTAAGGTAAGATATGGTTCAAAAGATATGTTTTTCTTAATAGCAGTGAAAAGTTTACCTTTGCCTGTTTCTTGGATTCGGGACTTCCATATTTTCTTATAGGATAATTTCATGGTACTTTTTATTTGATTTTTTGTCATCTTTAAAATATTTGGTGAATTAGTTGAGGCTTCGATATTATTCAGGTGTGTAGTAAAGTTGATATTACTGCCTAGCTCGTTATTTGCAATTAATGCCTGGTGAACTAAACTGCTTTGGGGCATGCTTTTGATGTGTTGCAAGAAGGAAATATATCTACAGTCTATTGTAGTTTTTAAAGGATATCTTCCAAGTTCACCTCGAACCAAATTATTGGTAGTGGATCTGTTTACTCCAAGGATATGTTTACAAAATGATAGGTGTGCTCTTTCAATGGGGTTACTATCCCATTTTTCATAATCAAGGTAGCCAAATGCTCCCCAAATCTCAGAGCAATAGAGGAGGATAGGGGAAATTAAAGAGTCAAATAGTTTTAAGGCAGCCCATACTGGTAATCGTTTTATAGCATATTTACTATTAAGGGCATATATCGCTCGTTTGGCTTTGTTGCTGAGGATGTTGAAAGTGGGATTGAATGAACCAGCAAGAGTTTATGGTTATTCCTAGGTATTTATATTCATTAACATTTTCGAGTATTTTATCGTTGAAAAAGAATGAATCTTTTTTGTTCACTCTGCATTTTTTCTGGAATGTAACGCATTTGGTCTTGCTTGAACGAAGATAGAGACGATAGAAGTACGGCTGACAGTAATCGAAACATGTCGTGACGACGGGTCAAAGAACAAATGTCATCGACCCCCCGTCAAACAAATAAGAATTGTCATCGAATTCTCTTGACAACTGCTTCAACAGGAGCCAAATAAATACACCGTTACTTGAAGTATCACCCAGTTTTTATTAGGCTGTGCGTGCACAAATAATTCTGTTACACATTTGTTTTCAATTAAACTAATATTTAATCTGAGTCAAGAGTCGTGTTCTTTGCGCCAAGCAACTCCAAGCCAAGCAAGACACTTCGAAGAAACCATGCATTTCCGCTTTTTGGTGCGGGTGCGCTAAGCAACAGTCCTGCCAGAGAAAAGAAATGTCAAGAGAAAACGCTGCTTCCTCACCTCAAACAGCTGAAAGAAGGTAATGTTTTGTTTTTGTCACAGTTATTTTAGTAGGATGACGGTCTGCAACACAGGGATGGTTTTTGAGCATGCCAAGCAAGAAGTAGTGCGGGTTTTCGCAGAGATTTTGGACAGTTTCGGGGAACGTCCCCTCTTTGGCCACTCTTTTTGGCCCCGCAAAATTCTGAGTTGTGTAAAATTCTGAGTTGTGTGGCATGAGGGAATGCAAAAGTTGTTTATCAAGTTATCAAGGCCCCATCAGGGCAGCATGCCAGTTTTTGTGTGAGAAGACAAAATTGTTTTGTTTCCNAATCTGAGTCAAGAGTCGTGTTCTTTGCGCCAAGCAACTCCAAGCCAAGCAAGACACTTCGAAGAAACCATGCATTTCCGCTTTTTGGTGCGGGTGCGCTAAGCAACAGTCCTGCCAGAGAAAAGAAATGTCAAGAGAAAACGCTGCTTCCTCACCTCAAACAGCTGAAAGAAGGTAATGTTTTGTTTTTGTCACAGTTATTTTAGTAGGATGACGGTCTGCAACACAGGGATGGTTTTTGAGCATGCCAAGCAAGAAGTAGTGCGGGTTTTCGCAGAGATTTTGGACAGTTTCGGGGAACGTCCCCTCTTTGGCCACTCTTTTTGGCCCCGCAAAATTCTGAGTTGTGTAAAATTCTGAGTTGTGTGGCATGAGGGAATGCAAAAGTTGTTTATCAAGTTATCAAGGCCCCATCAGGGCAGCATGCCAGTTTTTGTGTGAGAAGACAAAATTGTTTTGTTTCCTCTTCATGACCTCGCACCGGTAGTCTACATCTACCGGCTTTCTTCTGCGTTTGTGGGTCAGTCTTTCGAAATACTTTACTTCAATTGCCACTGTTGGTGGACCTACAGCTGAGGCGAAACTGGGCAACATTGCCGGGCAACATGGAAAAAACGCGTATGTTGCTCAAATGCTGCCCAGTTTGGCCACTGGGCACTGTGTCGGCCGACAAATTCGTCAGAAAATTTTTTGCCGAAATGTTTCTGCATGCTCAAACATTTTTCGGCAACATTTGTCGTTCAGTTTGATGTTTTGCAGTTAATGTGGCCACAATGTTGGGCAACAATTCAACTTAATTTCCCAAATGGCAGAAATTAAACATGCGTAGTGTTGTAGTGAGCAATATTTTGCACAATTCAAACAAAATGGTCGCTTCAAGTGGAAGTGTTGTCCTTGCTGACGAAGTTTATTGAACAGATAGTGGTGATGGTGATGATGATCATCTCCTTGTATCCACATGTATCTTCAATCGCCAGCTCTTGAACAAGATTGAATAAACCTAGGCTTCCCCGTTTTCGAATCCATGCTCAAGTTTTGCTCCCCTTTTCCCGACTTTCATCGTCATTTAAAAGCTTCAAATAGCATTACCACCAAAATTACAATGTGATATTTACAAGTTCAATTTGAAATCAACATGTCTATACACGAAAATTCTTTCATGCAATCAAGATGCAGATATTGAATTTAGATCGACGAACCGAGATCAATTTGTACATTGCAAAATGCATTCATTGAAAACAATTGCTCATTGAAATCGCAAATTGTAATCTTAACAAATAAACGAAATCCCGAACAGAAGAAATGCATTACGAAATCATTTATTCCATTCGATCCCATCATTCCACACTCCATGTTTTACAGGTAACCTGAGTGGCTAGTTTTGATTGTTGGCTTGACTAATTGTTTTGAAAACAAAAGCCTCTTTGCGAAATTGCGTCATTGGTCATGGACCACACTGATCAGATCGGTTGATGAATATGACCATGATTGATCGAACCATCGATCAAACTTCATCTCCCTGGATCGATTCAGATCGAATCGAACCATCCATAAATCCACCATGCATGCATAAATAATAATAATAATAATACCTTTTTTAATGTTAGTTTTACTATAGTGTGGACACTAATATACACTAACATGAAGCAATTTTAGAGATTGCATTATGGAACTTATTGACTGCAAGCGTTGCAGGCGCATTGGTTATCGAAATACCAATCTTTTATGAGAATTTTGAATTGATTTGCGTTTTTGGATGACTTTATCTCATTTGGAAGAGAATTCCAAATCTTCCATCATCCGTTCGACCAATCCGTTTGCAGATTCGATTTACGGGGATTTACGGCATATAAAATTGAACTNGTTTTCCATCACTGGTTTTTGGGCAATTTTGCGTTTCTTTGAGACAGAAATTTTGAGAATAATCTTACATTGCAAGCACAGGGATTGTGCAAAACCACCAAAAAGATGTTTGTGTTTGATTTATTTCTTTCAGTTACACAGAAAGATTTCTATCAACGCAATCGAATGAGGGGTGTTTTATTTATCGGAAATCAAAAGCATAGAACTCTTTTTTGACTTGTCTGGTCATGGGTAGTAGGAAAAGCGGACTGTGTTTTGGGTTTATCCAGTGGTAGCAAGAATCAGAACTATTAGGCCTACCTATTTGGATGTTTTCTGTGTCGATCTTAATAATAATAATAATAATAATAATACCTTTTTTAATGTTAGTTTTACTATAGTGTGGACACTAATATACACTAACATGAAGCAATTTTAGAGATTGCATTATGGAACTTATTGACTGCAAGCGTTGCAGGCGCATTGGTTATCGAAATACCAATCTTTTATGAGAATTTTGAATTGATTTGCGTTTTTGGATGACTTTATCTCATTTGGAAGAGAATTCCAAATCTTCCATCATCCGTTCGACCAATCCGTTTGCAGATTCGATTTACGGGGATTTACGGCATATAAAATTGATACTCATGGGCTCGGCAGCAATGAATGTGTATCATATGCCTTTACCACGCCACATGTATTTTTTGTTGGTCTTCCATCACCATGACATACAGCCCAGATTCTTCTACGTAGACGGACAAACAATGAAACAACTTCTTTCAATCCCCATTATGTTACACTCTGATGACGACATAAG
Source organism: Aurelia aurita (assembly GCA_004194415.1). Classification (NCBI taxonomy): domain Eukaryota; kingdom Metazoa; phylum Cnidaria; class Scyphozoa; order Semaeostomeae; family Ulmaridae; genus Aurelia; species Aurelia aurita. The sequence continues at coordinate 399,896 of REGM01000108.1, read as the reverse complement.
TCGGACAGGCCTCAGTGTGCTAAATCTTCTCGTTTTTTGCATCTGAACCTCTTTACCATATTATGTTATGCTGTGTTATACTCATTACTTACTGATATTTTAAAGCGGTGGGCCAATATTCAGGCTCTAAAAATATCGAAATCGCAACAAGAATAGTTCGTTCTCAGTGATTCATATTGATTCATTATATGTTTGACGTAGTTGTCTCACTGTTTTACGTAACTGGACAGTGTTCACCACAAAGAGTACCAAAAAATAAAAACATGTGGTTCACGGTCATACCAAATGAAAAGTGTTGTTGGGCCAACTAGCATGAAATTTACCCAATGCACTTATGGTTTCTACGACAACGACATGCATATTGGGTGGGTAGATTTTTCGGTGCATGAGCAGTAAATAGAATTTTCAGTGTGTGTTTTTCAAAGAACACACAGTCATTGATGCAGTGAAGAAACTGTTTAAGAACAGGCGTCTTCCCACAGGGGGGGTACTCATATATATTTAGGATAGGGATGCTCAGGTTACTTTTTTGGGTCTAAAATTTGGGCAAACGTTATTTTTTTGGGTCAGTCAATTCTACAGTTGTTTTTTAGGGTTCATGAAATTCTGGATTATTTTTTTGGTCTCAAATATGAGAACAGTTTAAAAAGTATAGAAAAGCATGATTTACAAGCGATTTGTTACTTTTTTGGGTGCGTAGGGTAAGAAAAATTATTTTTTTGGGTCGATTTTTATGCTAGGAATTATTTTTTTGGGTTGATGGTTTGTACCCCAGCCTGAGCACCCCTATCCTAAATATATTTGAGTGCCCACCCCCCTGGGCGTCTTCCTCAATTCCTTAGTGCGTCAAATATCAAATAGAACCATTCTTCTGGAAAGTGGAGAAATAATTTTCTTGTAGAAGTTTTCCTAAGGCCAAGGACGAAATAAATGGTTTAAAAACAAAGATAGATATGAATCAATTTTTGAGTTTGCCTTTTAGATTTGATTAATTGTAACCTGTGATGCAAGATCTCATTCGTTTCCAAAACTAATTGCAATGAGATTTTTTGTCATCAGTTTCATAGAAGAGCCTGCGTGCAGAGTTTTGAGGCCGCGCGCAGGCTACATAGAAGAAGCATCTTGCAATTTGATGCTTTCGCCAACCTTGATTGAGTTTGCTAAATTACTACATATTTATACTGTATCTAGCCAACTCTATGGAATCNTCATCTATTGTAAGCAAGACATATCTTTATGCATCCCCCCCACTTTGATTTGTTAAAACCACTGGTTTGCTAAGCATGAACTTTGGTGCCCCGAATGAAAAGCAAGACAAAGAGAACCTAGGCCAAACGCGACTTTCAGATAATACGAAAGTCGAATATGGCGCCACAAAGGATCATGTTTAGCATTGGGTCTTTAAAAGCAAGATTTCGACAACTCTTGACTTGCACGTGCTGCATTCAATATCACTATACTAATGAATACTATTCTTGCTGCACACGCTCCTATTGTTATTGCGATATGCATTAGGAATGAGTGGTTTTAATTGGTAGAAATTTTCTACTCTATCTTATTTGCAACCATGCAACGATACAAGTCCTATTTCTGAAGCTATAAATACTTCACAGCTTCTTCCCGATCTATGATACTCCTTTTGCAATCTTCACTATAATTATTTAGCACAGTTGAGTTGAACTTGCTCACCGAATTCAGTAGATGAGTGAGAATTTGTGGAGATTGGGTGAAATATTTGGTGTAAATATTGTTGATTGATTTCAGTTGATGCTGTTAAAAATTCCTTTTGATGGATTTGAACACTTCTTGCCGATTTTCTCAAAGGTAAAATCTCATATTTTCTTCAAACACAGCAACCTTTTAATGCATTGATTCAAATGAAATTTCTAGCTCACAAGGAGCTCACGAGTCTGTTTATATTATTCACTGCCCCTTCACCGGAGATGAGATAAATAGATTTGGCATTCAGGGCTAGGCCCATAAAAGAGGTACTCCTGTCTATTTTATGCTAGCTTACTTGCATTTGTGTTTCTTTTATCAATACTGCACTAGAACTTACTTTTTTATTAGAAACTCTTTAAGGGTCTTTAAGAACTCAACTCTCAGATCCCTAAAAACTTTAAGAAACTTTAGTACTGGGACAAACTTATTTAAGAAACTTATTCTTTTAGTCAATGAAATCAATGGCATGTTATGTTTCACTTTATGGTCACTTTTTTCTTGTATTGTATTGCTTAGATAGTATTCGAGTAATGTCTAGAAAGTGGCACGGCTTCATAAAAATTTGTTGCGAATGTAATCATCAAGAATTTGATGAAACTCGTAAAGCTGGGTACTCACTGAGCGTTTAAGTGCGTTTATCTTTGCGCGTTTAAGTGCGTTTATAATCTTAGATAAAACCCAAGGTGGTCATACTCACTGCCAAAACATAAATGCCAGCATAGACGCCAAGACATGGTTTCAAAAGCAACGGGCATGGAAAAGTTGAGAAAAAGGTTATTATTAACGAAAAGATTCTTCCTTTGAGAAGCCATTTAAAAAATTTATGAAACTTGATGCTGAAAATCGGCAATTTCGTTGTAGTTTTGATTCCGTAGATATTTCGAAAATTCTGCTGTAAGGGCCCAGCTTATTCAGACCAAAGTTTTACTTTCTTTTTCTAAAATAAGGAACTCGAGAACAGGAGAAAAGGGGCCTGTAGGTTGTAAAATTATTTAGAAAAATCATACATAAATGTGAAGCAAAGACACGAATCTTGAAAGGGAAGGAAAAACAACCTGCAAGTTCCTTGTTCCTCTACTTCAAAGTTAGTTTCTCATTGAAAACGTTCTTCTGACATACCAAAACGGACAACGCAATATCAATTTCAATGGCATTAATCATTTGCATTTTTCGGCGCTTTTGAACTTTAAACGCCAAGATCAAAATTTTTTGATCCGCGCGTTTAACTTTTTTAAGGGTTTAAGTGCGTTATAGTGCGTTTAAACCCCGAAAAATAAACGCCCGCATCATACTCACTGAGGGTTTAACTTAAACGCGCTTGGATAAACGCACTTAAACGCATTTAAACGCGCAGTGAGTACCAAGCTTAAAGCTTGGTACTCACTGCGCGTTTAAGTGCGTTTAAGTGCGTTTAAGTGCGTTTATCCAAGCGCGTTTAAGTTAAACCCTCAGTGAGTATGATGTGGGCGTTTATTTTTCGGATTTTAAAGCTGGGTACTCACTGAGCGTTTAAGTGCGTTTAAGTGCGTTTATCTTTGCGCGTTAAAGTGCGTTTAAAATTTTAGATAAAACCCAAGATCATACTCACTGCCAAACCATAAACGCCAGCATAAACGCCAAGACGTGGTTTCAAGAGCAACGGGCAGGCAAAAATTGGGGAAAAGGTTATTATTAACGAAAGATTCTTCCTTTGAGGAGCCATTTAAAACATTTATGAAGCTTGATGTTGAAAATCGGCAATTTCGTTGTAGTTTAGATTCCGTAGGTATTTTGAAAATTCTGTTGTAGGGCCCAGTTTATTGAGATCAAAGTTTTACATACTTTCTCTAAAATATGGAACCCGAGAAGATGAGAAAAGGGGAATGAAGGTTGTAAAATTACTTAGCAAAATACAGAAATGGGAATCAAAGACATGAATCTTGAAAAGGAAGGAAAAACAACCTGCAAGTTCCTCTTTCCTTTACGTCAAAGTCATTTTCTCATTGAAAAGGTTATTCTGATGCACCAAAACGGACAACGCAATATCAATTTCAATGGCATTAATCATTTGCATTTTTCGGCGCTTGTGAACTTTAAACGCCAAGATCAAAATTTTTTGATCCGCGCGTTTAACTTTTTTGAGGGTTTAAGTGCGTTTAAGTACGTTAAAATCCCGAAAAATAAACGCCCACATCATACTCACTGAGGGTTTAACTTAAACGCGCTTGGATAAACGCACTTAAACGCACTTAAACGC
>REGM01000108.1:317944-388756 GCA_004194415.1 Aurelia aurita | reverse complement strand
TTAAAGGTAATGTGTCCATATATAAGGCCAGCGTATCCCCAACCTGTCAACATCCATCAAATTATCGGCAAATGATTGGTTGATATTCAAACTGATCACATGAATACAGAAGATTGCTGTAAGCAACCTTTTGTGATCACAAAATAGAGAAACGTCACAGGGAGTGGGAACAAAGCCTTCTTAATCTGTCCCTTGTTTTGTGGAATTTCTGTTTGCTAGATTTCAATAGCAGTCGCAAAGCAACCTTTTATGTGTGATTGAAAAGAAATTTTTGTTGATCACATGCCTTCCTCTGGGAGGTGTACTTGTATGGCCTAAGGTACGATATATGAGATACAGACTATTATCGTTTGATCTACTTTAGATGTCGAAGGAATATTTAGATAGAGCTGGCAGTTGAAATTTCCTTTTATCAGCACTCTCGGCAGGGTTTGTCTGGCAACATTTCAGACCAGCCAGGATTCGAATATACTGTGACGTAGAAGAGACCAGTGTAAGAGACAGAATGTCATGGTCATATTGAACGATAGACGTTTATTGCCATGCCGTTCCTTCGTGTGGAGAGTCGCTAAATTATGCATTGGAAATCTATTTATTTATTTATTTGTTTATCCTTCTGTTTACCTCTCTATAGCAGGCCTTATTCATTTTATTTTATCAAGTGCTCCTACTTTCATTTCTTTTCAATTGAGTTACCAAGCAACCAGAAAACTCGCACCATGACAAATCGGCTCGTCACAACTTTTCCCGAGGGGTGTATCAGTCAGTGCGTCATGCTCCTTCAGGCTCGTAACAAAATTGATCCTGTTTAATTTGATTTGTTCATTCCTAGAACCTGTTTGGTCACCAAGCCAGCAGAAACTAGCCTGCGTGCAGACTCTCACAATTCTGAGAGTCTGCACGCAGGCTAGCAGAAACGGCCAGTAGTAAAATTCCTTAGGAATCAGGGGCGTCGCCACCCTTGAAAAAGAAGGGTGGAGTCAGTAGTGAATCATGTCCTGAAAGTTATACCTAGCCTTGTTTACACCGTTTTTTCTTATGAATAAATACTTGCGACGCCCTTGTAGGTATGGTACCCAGGGTAGTTGTTTAGTTTATTTCTTCCAATAAACTATTTTAACATGACCTAGCCCCTTTACTAATCAAAACATGAATTTGTGGAAACAACTTTTTATTTGAGACCACACACTATAGGAGTTTATTGCAGAAAATACCGTACACTCATTTTTTATAAGAAACTGTAGACTCAATTTTCAAAAGATTAAGCAGAACTTGAAAATCGGCTTTTCATGAAAAAGTTTCATGGCTCCGTTGATTATCTTCAACCAGAACTTTTTTCGTGTTTTTCGTGTTTCTATTTTTGTGAAAAGTATTCAATGAAAACCACCTCCTTTTTTACACCTCCTTATCATGTGTATAATGCCCAACCTCGTCCCCAGGGCCTTTTGTCATGACAAAAGGCCCTGGGGACGAGGTTGTATAATGCCCACTTGTTGGAGATGACATTTTGTGGGCAACCACAACAGCACAGCCATTGACAAAACAGCCACATGGCAGGAGAATAAGAAAGTATTGTTTCCTCTATTGAATTGAANTGTAGGTATGGTACCCAGGGTAGTTGTTTAGTTTATTTCTTCCAATAAACTATTTTAACATGACCTAGCCCCTTTACTAATCAAAACATGAATTTGTGGAAACAACTTTTTATTTGAGACCACACACTATAGGAGTTTATTGCAGAAAATACCGTACACTCATTTTTTATAAGAAACTGTAGACTCAATTTTCAAAAGATTAAGCAGAACTTGAAAATCGGCTTTTCATGAAAAATTTTCATGGCTCCGTTGATTATCTTCAACCAGAACTTTTTTCGTGGTTTTCGTGTTTCTATTTTTGTGAAAAGCATTCAATGAAAACCACCTCCTTCCCATGTGTATAATGCCTTCTTGTTGGAGATGACATTTTGTGGGCAACCACAACGGCACAACCATTCACAAAACAGCCACATGGCAGGACAATAAGAAAGTATTGTTTCCTGTATTGAATTGAATTGTCTTTTGTATTTTGATGTGCTTTGTATTTGTTTCATTTCGTTTCGTCCTAATCAAGTCTTGCCTGGTTGGCACTGTTATGCGATCGAATCTCATGTTTGTATCTCTTTGATTGCAGGAATGTTGCCTTCGAGATGGATGAATTAAAACCAGGAGGAAACAACGTATATTCCGATCGTGGTGGGTTTAATCAATTCAGTAAAGTAGTAGATGGGGTGGCCGGACATCAACTACACAAAGTGTCGTCTATGGAGGACATCAAACAGCAAATTTCAAGGACTATCGTTCTCAATGTTATCAGCAAATGGAAAGATTATTGCTCAGAGCGAAGATCAGAGAAAAACAAGACTGATCATTATCGAAAAGGACCAGCACCCATTGAAGAAACAGAAAGTTTGAAGAAGGCCGTTAATAAATCGACATATGGAACGTTGGATAGCGACGTGGAAGAACTTGAATTTGAAGAGAATAGAGTTAAAAATGGGGGTGTTGGAGGAGGCACACTTCGAGGGCGGAGAACGGGACATAAAGCATTAGATGGCAATTCATTGGCAAGTTGTCGTGCTATGATAGTTTACTTTTCCAAATTGGCAAAGACAAGAGATGAAGAAGAACTTATAGATTTAAATTTCGTTGAATCTTTGCTGCAGAGCGGTGCTGACATCAATTTTTCAGACCAACATGGACAAACTATCATGCATGAAATCTCGCGGGCCTGGCACCCTGATGTTGCCAAGTTTGCCATCCAAAATAACGCCAGTGCCAACAAGGCAGATCTGTTTGGGAGAACACCACTTCATTTGGCTGCTGCTGTTGATTATGATGACATGGTCGAGTTCCTCGTGCTCAAAGGAGGTAGTAAATTCTCTTTATCTCATTAATACTTTTATATATAAGAGATGCTTATCATCGTTCAAGAGATGCCCTCGTGTCGAACCTGAAGAACCCCTGATGAGCATAAAGGGCAGTAAAGTTCAAAGTTCAATTTAGATTTACACGAATACAATTGCTAGATCTATTATTAAACTATCATAACATTATCTGAAAATTTATTTATAGTTTTCAGATTCATTAAACAGTAATTGATTACGAAATTTGACAGTAAATACGAAAACAGTCATTAAATAATATGGAAAATATGCACTGAAAGGAAAATAGCAATAAAAATACTTGTTGGCAGTTCATTTTATAACAATTTCAAATTTTTTTACAAAATGTACAACTACTATGAAATGGAAGATAACTTCCATTAAAACGTTGTCTGGTTGGGTAGTGTTTGAAACCAACAAGCAGATCCTTCACAAATATTGTCTGGAAAATGAGACAGAAACCTACCCATATTATTGCTGCTAAGCTACAATCTCTCAACCATTTGACCTTGATATTTTTGGCAAAGAAGGAACAGATAACAAATGATATTAGCAGATAGAATTANTAGGACAAACAATTTTGGGAAGTTTATCACAGATTTCGTACGTTTTTAGAAAAATTTCGGACGAATATAGAAAACAGTCAATTTACATTTTCATTCAGTTGTTTTATGATAAAAATTTTATTATCTTAACCAACTGTGTTTCAATTTAAGGTTTCACAGGGATCCTTGTCAGAAATTTCGATTTGATAATTATTATTGAGGATGATGGAAATGATATCCAAAGTGAATTTTGTTGAAAAACTATGATGATATTTCTCAAAATATCTCTCCAATTCATTCCTCTTCTTTGCAAAATGTTTCGTGAATAAGACATTTCGTTTTCAAACACTAAAAATGTTTTCTTGGGATTTTTTTACTGCAAAATATTTTGGATACTAAATATTTTCTTGCGTTTGAAATCTCCTAAAATAATCCGAAATTAAGACGGAAGATGTTCCAAGAAAAGAACACAGGATTGCCAGTAAAAGTAGTAAATGATATCAGTTATTGGAGAGATATGTTATTTTGCAGGAAATAAGGCAAGTTCGACTAGAAGAGCAGATCTACAATCAATGGAGACAATGGCGGACAAGACAAGTTGAAAGAGATATTGATTACTGTCATCCAAGATGGCCTGAGGAAAGGAAATACCTTGATTCTGAATTGCGACAAATAAGTTCTTATCAACGAACTTATTTCAGAGATCCATGGAACATTTTTGAATGGATCACATACTTTGTTGTTTTGACATTAGTCATCACGAGGGTCATGGCAATTACGTCTCATAATCCAATAGCTTCCAAGATTCACCCTCGTGTTTATTCGATGGGTTTAATTGTCATCTGGCTGAGGTTCATGCGTTCTTGTCGAGCATTTAGGAGCTTAGGCCCTTTTATCGCAATATTGGGATCAGTGATTGCTGATACGCTCAAGTTTGCATTTCTGTTCTTCGAGTTCTTTATCCCGTATACTGTTGGATTTTGGATTCTTTTTGGTGGAGCACATCATGGAAAAACAATGGGTGCTGATAACGCCAAAGATTGGATGATATTTAATGATCTGATTTATTCAGTCTGGCAGGTAAGCACCTTTTCACTTTAGTATCATATAATAATAATAATACAGTTCTTTATACAGGGGTTGCCTTTTCAGCAACAAAAGTGCTGTTATCAAATCTTGTTATTACTTTTAAAGACACAAAAAACTTTATACAAGTTTGAAAAATTATGACGTCAAGTGTTCACAACCGATTACCCAAAGCAAATTTTTATATCAACCCTGAATGGCTAAATTAAATTTTGATATTTTTCTTACCATTATCGGTAACTTAGTTATAGAGCTATAAATGAAAAAACGCGAAATTTACTCTTAGGCCCAAACCAGAGCCGCCATGGCAGACTCCTGAGAAGGCGAGAAAACCTAAAGCATGGCAACCCTCGATATTCTCAGCAAGCTCTGCTGCTGATTTTAATTGAACAAAACTAAATCAAAAACTTTCCTTCAGAAATTGTATCACTGTTTCTTATTGGTCAAGGGGTTTCTTTATCTTTACTACATTTTCTCATCATTAGGGCAAGTTGGGCTTTTGAAGAAACTAGCCCATCTCCCGAAAAGCAAATTACCCTCCCGAAGGTGGGGTTGGAAGGAAAACCTGCATTTTTTCTGCCGCAGAACACGCAGTGAGGAAATGAAACGAAACAAAGTGTTCCCCCCAACACCAAACCAAGAGGAGAGAAAACACAAGACCCGAAGCCAAATAGGGTTGAAGCGTAATTCATGATGAGAAAATGCAATCCCGCTAAGCGATAGCTAATGTGAAATACCTTGAAATACCTGCAGCCAACCAGAGGCGAAAGAGCACATTACATAGATGAAAATGAAATTTCTCACCAAATCTTGAGGCTCCAAGCCTCGTGCTAAACAAATGTAGAATTGCATTGCTGCTACAACTGGCCTGCAAAATGGCCTTCCAAAATGTAGCTGAAAAGGAAACATGACTCGAAGGCCACATACACATAACACACAAACAAGCAAGCCCGAAGGCCATATCAACAAGCACTGCTCGACTCGCTGTCGAGACTTTTAGCAACTTCAATTTGCAACCACTATGTTAGCTCTTCTCAACTGGAAGTACATATTTTCTCTCTTTTAGATGACGTTGGTCGGTGACTTCAACTGGGATGGACTCGTCAAAGTTGACAGATTAATGGCACAAGTTCTGGTTGGCACATATTTCGCAATGACATCTGTTGTTTGCTTGAATCTGTACATTGCTTTGCTGTCTGACACATTCTCACGTGTTTATGCACAGGCCCAAGCTAATGCAGTCATGCAACAAGCACAATTGGTTTTGATTGTTGAAAAATCTTTATCAAAAGCAAAGAAAACTAAGTTTGGGCATATCATGCAAGAGGAATGTGGCCCTTTGGTAAGTTTTTTCTCTCTTATACCGGGTGAGTCAGAAAAAACACTCCCCGTTTGACAGGCCACTGCTTCCTGGATATCGAGGCAATAATATTGGTAAATATATTGTTTAATAGTGGACATGTTCAAATAAATTCTAAATTTTACCAGACTGAAATCGGCCTCTCCCTTCTTAAATTAGGAGGGATTTTCTCAAGAAAGCCCCTCCAAGAAACCTTCAAAAACGGCATGAAATCACGACCAAATTTTCGTCATATTTCTGCCTAAATAGCAATGACTTGTACATGCTTTAGCACGTTTTATCCCTTTGGGAGGATGAAAGTGCCATCCCTGGAAACATAACAACAATATTGTCGGAGATTTTATCCTCCCAAGAGGATAACACGTGCTAAAGCATGTGCAAGTGTGCAAGTCATTGCTGTAAGGCAGAAATATTTGGAAAATTTGCTCGTGATTTTAGGCCTGTTTTGAAGGTTTCTTGAAGAGGCTTTCTCCAGAAAATCGCTCACTATTTCAAAACGGAGAGGCCGATTTCCTTCAGGTAAATTTTAAATCATATTTGAACATGTTTTTTTTTTTTTTTATACACAATAAAATCAAACCTACACTTAACAGATAAACTAAACATAGATACACTGTGCTATTCATAGCGGGAATGGACACATGGTCATCGAGCTCCTACTATAAATAGCACTTACAATAAATATTTAATACATTATATAGTTTATCAACAAAACAATACTATAAAACACTACATTACGAAGGACAAAACAAAGCATTACTAAAAAAACACTACATAACGAGGGACGGACAAGGAACGAGCGCTACGATATTAATCAAACTTTAAGATAACTCCGCTCTCCGCCCAGACGAGCAGGGGAAGCCCGCCCCCAGAGACCACCTCCGAAAACAGACCCCCGCGCCCACCGGAGCGGGAAGCAAAGCTACCCTAACTAAATCTCTTTGTTGCTTTGATATATGTCGTCGTCGCTTCTAAGATGATACGATTTGCAACAACCGTTAAGTTGGTGCTTCCAAATAGCAACAGTTGGCATAAGGATTTTGAATCTAATGATGTAATATCGATCCCGGGAATGTCGGAAAGTTGACCAAGGAGATCTCTGCGCATCGGTTCAAAAAGAGGGCAGTGCAGGAGAAAGTGTTCATTATCCTCTATCGCTTCGCCGCAGGCGCAAGAAGGGTTTAAACATTCAAATCTATGCCTGAATTTGTGTTCATTAAGAGCACTAAACATCAAGCGAATTTTAGTCAAGTACCTAACACCTTCTATATCAGAAATGTTATAAATGGAATTTTTCGCTGGTTTTATAATTTCAAGCAGTTTTCGCTTAAATTCAGAAATTGACATGGAATTTTTTATCTCGTCGTCAAGTAAATTCCACTCATGGAGTGTGTTATTGAAATAGGTGTTTGAAAAGCGAACAGTTCTTACAATATTTTGATCGTAAACCCGTGGATTTCTAAGGTTGTACATTATTTGACGCTCAGGGGGAATTTCAGAAAAAAGATATTCGGGTGATTGAGACCTTATCAATTTAAAGAAATGACACAAACGTCTATACCATCGCCTATGGTAAAGGGTTTCCCAGCCTAGTTCATCGTAGAGCCTTTTCCTACTTGTACCTCTCCATGCTCCAGTTACAGCTAATGCAGCCGAATACTGAGTCTGTTCAAGTCTCTGGGTAAAATTCAAATGTATTTGAGGATCGTCTCTATGATAGATGATATCGCCGTAGTCCAAATGGGGCCTCACGTATAACTTATAAATCTGATCCAGTACAGCTCTAGAAACATATTTAGAAAGATATCTTATCATACCAATTCCTCGCCTTGCCTTGACAATAGCCTCTTTAGTATGACTCTGAAAATCTAACTTAGAATCAAGAATCATGCCAAGATGCTTATGCTCTGCTTTTACCGTCACCTCATCGTTCCCTAAGAAAAGAGGAGGGTGAGTGGGCTTGAGTCTTTTTGAAGAGAAAACAACTTCTTCCGTTTTGTCCGCGTTGAACTTCATCTTCCATTGCCATGCCCAAAGTCGAACCCTTTCAAGATCCCTATTTAATTCAACAGCAGTTTCGTTTTCATCCTTAACAATAGAAAAAGAGATGTATCATCGGCAAAGATTTTGACGTCGCAATGCAGGTTTTCCACAATGTCATTGATATATACAAGGAAAAACAAGGGACCCAAGACGGAACCTTGAACATGTCAACCATTACATAATGTATTTGTCAATATTATCGTTTTGATATCCAAGGAGCAGTGGCCTTTCAAACGGGGATTGTTTTTTCTGACTCAACCGGTATTCCATTAAAAATGTACAGGACATGTTACTTTTTACGATACGTACAAACTACGCTACAATACTACAGAGACGATACCACCGAGAGCACCATACTATGTCTACCCCGCGGCCATTACATAAGTTTGTTATGTTTACCTGCTACAGATTGACAAAAATCTTTTTTGGAGTTCAGCAGTGGGGAGTATTTTTCGAAGACTTTTGATTTCTTCCCCTTTTCATATGGCAGGACCTTTGAATTTTCCCCAGACCCAAAACCCAACTTACTGTAGGCCACAAAATGTGTAATTCCTCTTTTTGCTCTCGCTGTTCTTTGGCCTTTCCCTGTTCTTGTCAAATATAATAAATGTCCATCTACTTCAGTTTTTAGATGGTTTCTGAGAATGACAAGTTGTTTAATTTGTCGTTACAGGAAGTGTACGCAAGAGACGAAGGCAATTCTCCTGATGATCATGAAAATGACATGTTTGAAAAAGTTGCTCGACAAATAACCAACAGAATTGATAACCTCGAAGACAAATTGAAGAGGGAATTCCACCGAGGTCGAGGCACTGATGATGGGGGTCGCGCTGGCTATATAACTCCTAGTTGGAAAGGAAGCAGTCATTTTGGGGGTGGACCTGGGGGAGGTGGCCCTGGGGGGAGGGGGGCCTGGTGGTGGTGGTGGTGGTGGTGATGGTGGGGTAAGCACCCTTTACCCAATTCTTGATGCTCAAAATGTGCAGATGTTGTCAATGAAACAAGAACTCGATGAAATCAAGCAATTGTTGTTCAAATTCATCAAGGCGTCTCCTGTGCAGAGTGCCCCCGGGAAAGCAGCAACACAGGTTATGGTTGAAGACCCGCGTCTAAGTCAAGCATCATCATTTTCTAACTTCCAACCCCCATCCTCACATTCAGATAATGATCGACGAAAGACGGTCCCTCGTGCAAAACCTGCTGACCTCCCGTTCATACCATCAGGGTCAAATATGTTTCAACCAGGAAGTGGGTACCAAAATCAAAGGGGTATGCAATCAGATAGATATGTGGATCCGAGAGATAAATACTCTGTGCAGAGCGATACTCAACAAAATTCGCGAGGCTTGAGACCCGATCCAAGAGGAGGCTATCCGGCACCAAGGAGTGGATACACTACTGAACCAGATCGCAATGGACCAAGTAAGACTAGGCGACGGCGGCGGGGGAGAGGGGGCAGAGGGGCGAACACAACTGGAGATGATAGTGATGTTAACAGTACTGTCTCTGAACAAATGCCCATGCTGGATTTCTCTCCAGGCTACAGTCAGCAACAACAACAAAATTCGCGTAATAAACGACGTGGCAGAGACGGCAAACTCTTGACTGGCAGTTGGGAAGACATCAAGTCAGAAACAGATGCATAAGTGATCATGATTCTTATGATGCTTTACCGAATCAAAACATTCATCATTTCTGTGTCATTGGGTATTGTTAAGTCATTTTGGACCATGTTTTGGGGTGTGATTTGGATAATGTTGAAGGCTGATTTGGACAATGTTGGAACATATGACAGGGTATTTGGGCCATGTTGAAGAGCTGGTTAAAAGAATTGTATAGGTTGCTTTTTTCTTATATAGGGTCGACGTTTGACATGAAGACGGTGCTAAAAGTTAGGAGATTTTCTTATTGTAGGTGTATGTTATATTTATACACGATACTACAAATTTTGGTTAAAAATTAGGCACGTTCGGATTATTTTGTCTTGGTGGTAATAACTCATGAACATCCCCCCCCCATTAGGATTCAATTCCCCTAGCTAATGATGTTGTAACCACTAGCTAATGATAGTAAACATATGTTTGTGATTTGTCGGTTAGTTGTGCAAATGGATTTCCAATTCATCTAAAGATCTCCAACTTATGTCTATCGTTTGGTAGAATCAGTCAGCAAATTTCAAGTTGATTGTTTTTGTGACAACGGGGAATTTATCTGCATTTATGCACCCACCAACTAGATATGCCTTGCTCAACACTGTTACCCATTATGTTTATTATTGGATACACCCTATTATACATCACCCTATTATACATGATTTTGTGAGCTTACAAACATGTGTCTTCCAAGCAAACAGTTCTGCGAGCAGACGAATCTCCCTGCTGGATGAGGACGCTTTCGTCGGAATTTATGTTATGAAGTGACCCAATAACAAATGAACCTTTTGAAAAAATCATCAAATTAGATTCTTGTACCATCTTTAAATTGTCTTTTTGTGTATTTGTGTCAAGGACCAACTAAATCAAGTAGCTCATCGTTATTTTATTTATTCGGGAGAAAAATTACCGCATGAAAAACTATTTTTGAGCAGCCGTATTTTACAAAATATCGCATTTTAAAGCCAAAATCCAGTCTAGTTCTTGCGGTTTCAAATGAAGTTTCGAGACTTGCATGATATAAGAGCTTTGTCGAGGATACAGGCAACCAATTTAAGTTGTGTTGTGAGATAAAAATTTAATTTGATCATCATTTCTTTTATAAAAGCAGAAATTCCTACAAATTTATAGCCATTTAAAGACTTTGCAATATGTCTAGAATTCATTTGGTCCTTGAGAGAAATGCATAAGAAGTTTTCAAAATCAGTAATAACATCGAATTTTGATGACTTTTTAAAAAGTGTCACTTTTTTGGTCACCCCCCGATAGGTGTACAGGTATTCATTGTAGCTGTTTATGTAGCTTTGGACACCTTGTGTCTTAATGTCTTAAAGAGTATTTTTTGGGATTACGTATTGATAATTTTTGTGATTGATTGTATGTTAATTAATTAATTGCATGCCTACGCAGCTTACGCTCTGCTCTGCAACGGGACGGGACATGACTTTGTAAGGCATCGTTGTAGTACTTTATTACTATAGTAATGAAAAGGAGTTAGAGCAAGAGAAGAAGCTTGATAATTTTTTCTGTTGAGTAATAATTTAAAAATGGATACTTGTAACAATAGGATCGGTGTTTTATACTTTATACAACAAAATATCGTTCACATTTTCTACTGTTTTCTTCTGCTTGTATTTGAACGCACAACACTAATGTTTGAACTTAAATCAAATGAGGTCTGCGGAAGATCATTTGCATATTTTCGAACGAAATGCTTGCTTCCGAATGCAAAGCCAGAAATTCAATCCGTAACATGAATTAAGATCTTTTTAGGAATGGATCCACTCTTGTTTTTTGGTTTCTTATTTCTTGTAAATGTCAAAAAAGATACCGAGACTTTCAATATTTGAGTCGTTCAAGGTAAAGGGGAGGTAAACTCCTCGTGTTCGCGAGAAACCTCAAAAGCAAAACAACAAATCTTTCCTAATACATGTTTCTGACATGCATCGTCCATCTTCAGCTGAATAACATCTTTACAATATAAGAGTTACGGCTACGGCTAAATTACACGACTCCTTAGGCCCATGATTAGAGGAAAAGAGAAATGCAAGGACCGATTCTGTTTTGAAATGGCCTTACTTGGCTGAGTGGAGTGCACTGAGGTGTGACAATCACCTTGCTTGTTGTTGCAGTTGTCTTACTAATCCAATTCAATAAAGTTTGCAAACTAAATGTGTTGGTGTTGGCTATTTAGGCCTACTGATGCCGGTTGTGTAAGAAAAAGGATCGCAAAGAGATTATAGAGTTGCTGGAAAAAAGAAGAGTTTAAGGTTGTAAAAGATGAATTGCCTTGGTCGTAGGCCTTTACTTCGGGTAAGCAAAATTTCTCGCTTTTGTAGAGTTTTCTAGGCTTATAGGCCTAAAGTAAAAAGAAGTATTAGTGCAGTTAAAAATGGGCCTAAACCTGGATGATGAAGTGATGATGAACCTACCTTAATTTGAACCTGTCCTGTGGTAACCTAACCTCTTCAGTACTACTGCTAGCATCAGAAGCAGGTTGCTCTATTTTCTTTTTCAATCATCCCAAAAACTGTTTAATAGATTTTTTGAAAGTGTCTATGCTATGGATGCCAGCTACACACTGCACTGCCCACACTTCTACTGCCGAATCAAATAATGGCTTGTGGAGCAAGAAATTAATGGTTGTCTCACTTGAGACACTCTCGCACATTTTTTCTGATAACTTTGTATAAGGATGTGTTTCTATGAATAGAATTGCATTGAATTAAATATGTTGTTATAATGTAGAGCTCTATCTTTCACAGATCTTGAATGCTTTTGCCAACAAGCCGATCAGCATCACAAGGCCATTTGCAGCAAAGGGGTTCGCAACAGCAACTGATGCAGTTGGGAGTCATGAAGCTTCAACAGGGGGTCATTTACCCCTCCAATCATTTTCAGATGAAGAAAATATGATGAAAGAAACTGGTACATATATGTCATTGTTGTTGTATCATTCTTAAAAAAACAAAAAGGTTTTCGGGGTGATAAATATGTACAGCTAGTATGGTTGCTTTGTAACTTACATCCAAAAATTTGCTAGAATTCTTATGGACTCACAAGAATTGCAAACAAATTGTAACAATTTAAGAAAATCGACAAGGATCATCTTATGGACAACCCCCATTTTCTATATAGATTCTTAAGAATGAAATCCTTATTAATTTACAAAAGAACAGTTCTGTAAGCTTTTGCACTTATATTTGTGCATCCAAAATTAAAAAAGAAATTTTTTTTCATGGGAAGTCCATCACGCTGTTTAATGATAACGTTTCTAATTGTGCTTTTAATGGCTCATTTTTTACAGTTGCAAGGTTTGCAGAAGAACAAATAAAACCTTATGTTTTGGAAATGGATCAGAAATCAGAAATGAGACAGGAAATAATCCAAGGATTGTTTGATTTAGGGGTAAGGTTTTGCTTTGTTGATGTTATTAACGCTTTGAGCAATTTCAGCTTTGTATTATTTTGCTCTAAAACTTTCTAACAACGATAATAATTGATGGAAATAGCTGCAACATGCTTCCAGCCAAAATTAAGTTATTACGTAATTATATAAAATTTAAAAATGTCATTAAACTAAAAAATGTACAATCTGCTAGAATTGACTCATTGTTAATGCTTCCTCACTAGCAATAGTAGCTACTATGTGCCCCCCATCTCTTTGAAAATGTTTTGAAAATTTTATAGTGAATTTAGGCCCAGATTTGTGTGTGTTTTTGGTTGATTTTTGATAAAATTCTGCTTACTTTGTGAGGCTTCACATAGCTTGCACACTCTACTCACCTTTTGCTGTGGCTGTTGCGCTAGCCAACTGGCAACCCTCATCTCCTATAATTCGATTCTGGCCAAAGGTTAATTATGTTGAGCTCCCCAAGGTTAACTGTGTTGAGTGCCCCCACGGTTTCAATTGTCTTCAGTTTCAGTTGTTTTGTCTGACGAGTTTTGTGCCGGACAAAATTAGAATTTTGCAATTCACTTTTCAATAAAGTCAATGATTGTTGTAAATAATCCCTATACCATCTCTGTTGAAATGTTTTCAAAGGTTATTTGTAACAGGCTTGCCAAACAGGCTTTGAATTTATTTGATGACAGCAATTTTCGCAGGATCTGACACGCCCCATACACCACAACCTCTTTTACGTGTGGTCTTCAAAAGAGGCCCCTCTCAACGTGGGGCAATAACCAAGATTTGTGTGCTGCAATATTTTTTCCTTGAAAGTCTAAGGCACTTACAGTATTTGTGTTTGTTCTTTTCAGTTGATGGCTGTTGAAGTTGACTCAAAATACGATGGAACCCATTCAACATTTTTCTCAAGTATTTTGGTTGTGGAAGAATTAGCCAAAGTAGACCCTTCTGTTAGCGTCTTGTGTGACATCCAAAATACATTGATCAATATGTTATTTATGGAACATGGAACTGAAGAACAAAAACAAGAATATTTACCACAGTTAGCAACATCCATGGTATGCTCCACTTTTGTTCAAGTATTATGTATTTTTTTATAGATTCTCAGACAAAATAGTGGTTCAAAATGTTCTCACCTGAGGAATCTTCTGTCCACAATTCACATACCAAATACCAATTTTGGGGGAGGTTAATGCTTCAAAGAAGTATAGAATATAAAGAATGTTTTTTCAAACATCCGTGCTGTACAGCCAAATACAGTAAATTCCGTGAAGAAAAATTTATCTGAAATTTTGAACATTTTAATTGGAAAACAATATATCAGAAATTTTTGCATCTAAATTTCTGTAGGTGCTTATGTACATATGGGGCTGCTGAAACGGTATTTTGGAGACATGCTTTTCAATGGTTTATGTTAAAACTATAGTAAGTTTTTGCCATAGCACTTGTGATTTGTTTTTCACACCATAGTTGTTCAGTTTTCTTGTCTTTAAATTGTTTTGTTAATTCTTCATCAGGTTGGCAGTTTCTGTTTGTCTGAAGCAAGTTCTGGCAGTGATGCATTTGCATTGAAAGCAACTGCCAGAAAAGATGGAGATCATTTTATCCTAAACGGCAGTAAACATTGGATTAGTAATTCTGAACATGCTGGGGTATTTCTTGTCATGGCAAATGCCAAACCTGAAGATGTAAGTCGCTTTCTTCACAAATATTTTGCAAAACTTTTAGAAAAGAAGAGAATCAATTTGGAAATTGATGTCCCATTTCCCAAATATACAAAACGAGTGTGTATATGTTAGGTGTCTGTTCAATGAAGCAACTTTGTCCAGCAAAACTGTCCTAAGGTTTAAGGTGCTACAAATGCTTCTGGAAGGCAACAGTTCTCTCGAAGAATGGGGTTGTATCAATTGCTCATATTTTCTTCCAAAGAGGTTGATTTTGTGGTCTACAAATCAAATGACAAATCAGCAATGATATGTTGGAATGTTTTTGAGGATTTATTCAGTTTTATAAGGCCCAAGAGTAAGTTTGATTGCATTATCACTTTATAATCCTGCTGAATTTCTATTTCCAAGGGATACAGAGGCATCACTTGCTTCATTGTACCAAAAGGTGCTGAAGGACTTTCATTGGGAAAGAAGGAAGACAAGGTAACTATCATTGATTGTTTATTTCTATTTTCTTTATATTGTATGAATTCCTGCATGTTTCTGTGACATTATTTAACGACGAGGCATACAAAGAAGTACAATCACTTGCAACTGAAAAGCTCCTACACTCGCCTTGGGTCATAGTCTGAGACATCGTTTGAATGTTACTCAATTAGTCTTGGTGTTTCTTCATTAACTGACGGGACAAAATGAGAGAATACCTGGAGAGTATTTTAAGACAAACGATTCACATGAATTTGCTGACTTTGATGAGAAGTATGCCTAAAGAAATATTTGTCAAATGGTTTTACTATTTTAATGCAATGTTTATAGTCGCCCTAGCATTGTATCTCGTCCAAGCTAACGATATTAGGGAAACACTAACCAAATAACACCAACCTGATTTATATATGCCTGGATGTACACACACCTTTGAATTAACGTTTGTTACATTTATTCATATATTCTTCTGTTCTGTTACGTTTAATTTAATTTAGTTTATTTATTTTCGTTTAATTGTGTTAATGTTATGTTTTTGCTGCCATACATTTATAATGTAGTGCGATAAAGCAATATGATGATGATGATGATGATATAGTTAAGAAATGCTTACCTCTTCCTTGCAGCTTGGAATTCGTGCATCCTCTACGTGTATTGTGAATCTTGAGGACGTCAGAGTAAGTCTCATCCTTCTTCTTGTTTTGTGCCAAGGAGCTTGATTTTGAAAATATGTTAAGTTCTGCTCTGGTGCTCAAAATTCTCTCTGAAGTAAATGATTACAACGTAACACAACTATTTTATACGATAGGAAACAGCCCTTGATTTGTCAAGTTTTTATGATCATTTCTTCTTCAAAAATTATGAGGCGAAGGCTCCGGCTGAAAAGAATAACATTTAGTGTAACGAGTGNCAAGTTTTTGTGATCATTTCTTCTTCAAAAATTATGAGGCGAAGGCTCCGGCTGAAAAGAATAACATTTAGTGTAACGAGTGAACAAACGAATGAAAAGTAGGACTACTCTAAAATTAATAAATTATTTAGGATACAGCACTCAGGATCAAAATACGAGCTCTTTCGAATTCAATGCAAACTAGACAAAGACACATAAACCCCGTTATGTTGCTTTTGTAATTTTACGTATTTGCATATCATTAGAAAGAATGCAATGTTAAATATCGTCCACGGCTCATAGCACGAAAAGACGTAGAAGCATTTAGTTGAGATATGTTTTCAAGAAAAAAACATATGTGTAGTTGAATTTCCTTTTGAAAAGTAGAAAGACCTGAGAGTCATTACCATTTTTAGCAAATACCTCAAACTTCAAATTGCATGAATAACAGCCTATTGTGGAGTTAGTCAGAAATGTTCAAACTTGTGTAAAATGTTAATGCATCTGGCATTGAAAGGTCTTCTTCTATACCATACAGGAAAAGGCGAAAATATTTTACAATATGAGAAACTCTAAGATCATTATGTTATGAGCAAAATTAACTAATTATTTCTTATTGCAGATTCCAGAGCAAAATATCCTTGGGAAGTTTGGTCATGGATACAAATATGCAATTGGCTCTTTAAATGTCGGCAGAATTGGAATAGCAGCCCAGGTGAATGCTTTTCTATCATTTTATTTCATGCCTTAAGAATGTGATACGAAATATTCAGAATCTTTTTATATTAGTACGTTTTGTAATTTTTAATAGAATAGAATAGTTTTTTTTTTTTTGGTCTATTGCTTATAGTTTTTGGGGTGGCATTGTATCTTTTTGTTTCTCCGGACGTATTGTCCAATTTTTAAATTTTGGACAATTTTTGTAGATGCTTGGACTTGCCCAAGGTGCTCTTGATCATGTCATTCCATACATCAAGGAAAGAAGTCAGTTTGGACAAAAGCTTTGGGACTTTCAGGTAAAAATTATATATCCACACTCTTGCTAGCTCAGGAAAAATAAAATAGATTGGGATACTTTTAAGAATGTTTTGTTTTATTTGGTATAGTTGAAAAGGGCTTTTACCTGGAAAAAAGATAAGAGAGAAATAGAATTTATCACAAATTAAAGTACTGGCGTCGACCTACTGCTCTGGGTTTGAAATATTGACATTTTGCTCCACCAGTATTGGAAGAAAATGTCAGCAAATGGTTTCTGTTATTAAACGTGATCTCCAAAATCCGCAGCTCACGAAGAGTGCTCGAATGAGCCCTTGAGTC
Source organism: Aurelia aurita (assembly GCA_004194415.1). NCBI lineage: Eukaryota > Metazoa > Cnidaria > Scyphozoa > Semaeostomeae > Ulmaridae > Aurelia > Aurelia aurita. Next base: position 371,386 of record REGM01000108.1, on the reverse strand, counting down.
TACATAGGCTAATGAGATGACTTTGTAAATTTTTATCTTCATTACTAGTCAATGCAACATCAAGTAGCACATGCAAGCACTCAATTAGAAGCAGCTCGCCTTCTTACATACAACGCAGCAAGACTGAAAGAGGCTGGCCTTCCTTTCGTCAAAGAAGCAGCAATGGCCAAGCTGTATAGTGCTGAGGTATGGTTTTGCACTCGCTCATATATTGCCAATTTTTATTGCCATATTTTTAGTTTCTTTAAAAGATTATATTTACGATGGTTACTATGCCTGACGATCATTTTATTCATTTTGAGCACATGGTGAATCATCCGTTGTCTTCATTGGGTAGTAGAAATAGGATCTTTGTTACTGATAATAGCCAAACTATTTTAGGGATCGTCCGAACTGATCGGTTGTTTTTTTGCCGAATTCTCCCGAAAGTAATTTTTATCTGCAATTAAGTATTCGGATATTGCAATTTTGGAAATCAGTTATTCAGCACTCGAATTCGTTTGTTCAGCGAGGAACAGCCGACTAAAAAGATCCGACTTTTCTGCATACTTAATCGAAACATTCGGCATTTCATATTTTCGGCATAAAGTCAGCAAATATTTTATCATCCAAGTGCCGGTATTTACGCGGTTTTATCCGCTGTTTTTCCACAACTTGTTGCTATTTAAAAGAATTCACTGTGCCGAAAGTTCACCGATCAATTTGGCCGGTCCCTTAAAAAGCAGACAGCTAAATTATGCTGAAAGAGATTCTTATTCTTCCCACTGTTATTTGTTTTGTGATTTCCTTTTCTGTCGCGTTCAAAACGTTGCAAATTGTTTCATATACAAAATGTAATTGCCCAACTATTTTTAGTACCTTTCTTCATTTATGTGTCAGGTGGAAAAGGCAACTTCATCGAATAGCGTAGTACGAGAATGAAGACGAGAAACGCGTTTTCTTTCAGTACATCACATGTCACACATTTCTTCATTTAATTCAACCTAAAATAAGTTATGACTAGCTGGATTATTAGAATCATAGCGTAGCATAGCCTCCAAATCGTTAAAAAACATTGCACGGATGCTTAATGCATCGTTCGTTTATTGTATGGCTTGAAAGGAACTTCAGGTACGTTTCTATAATCCTACATGCATCTAATATCTTGATTATTTTCAGAATTACAGCGGTTTTCTTTCTATTGAAAAAACTCTTGAAAAGTTTTGAAAAAAATTAAAATCCTAAATAAAAATTAAAGAAATAAAAATACGAAAAACGGTACAATCTTCAAGAAAATTATAGTTTGTGAAGGTCTATAATATGGCTGTTTTTTTTAAGATGCCAAAGATTTGGAGGCTATGCTGACTAGCGTAATGATTAGAATCATTATTTACAGGTAGCGAATATGATAGCATCAAAAGCAATTGATTGGATGGGTGGAGTTGGTTTCGTTAAATCAAATCCTGTTGAGAAATTTTACAGAGATGCAAAAATCGGTAAGTAAAATTCCTTTTCCCTAACCAACTTTCTTTCCCCTTCGCTTGCACCGCAAAACTGTTTCGCGGCTTCGGATAGGAAATTTAAAAAGGAATTGTGTTCCGCTTTCATCCTCAACATTATTTATTACGAGCCTTATTCTGCTTTGTAAAACGGTCTTTGAGTGAACGACGAACTGGAGGTTAATATTTTATTTTCCAAGACACTGACCATAGACATTGTTTACTCAAAGTTGGAAAATGTTGTACCCCAAGGCTTTACAAACACGAAATTTCTTGTTGGAACATGAGTATTAGATTTTTTACCTATTTCTCAACTAGAATAATTCTATTCTTTATCTGTCCCCTCATACTTACTTGTAGGAACAATATACGAAGGGACAAGCAACATTCAACTATCAACAATTGCCAAACATCTTTGAAATATCCTCAGAATAGTTGTTAAGCTGCGAGAGACTGACCAAGTGTGTTTCAACCAGTATGTATATACAGTTATAAAGGTGAGGTACACTATTTTTGTCGTCTTGAATCTCGCCTGGTCAAAATGGTCTCTTTTGGAGTGCGTATGGTATTGGAATGTGGTTTTTTAAATGTTAATAAGTGGAAATTTAGAAAATCAGTAAATTAATTAGATGTTAGTAAAAATCTAGAAATTTATTTATGTTGTTGCCCAAAGAAAAGGCAAAGCTCGGATGTTTATACAACTTAAACATCGGGCTGACAAATAAAAACTGAAATTCGATCTAGACATTACGTAGCAGATGAAAATATGTCAGAATTTATGCAACTTATTTACATTTTTGCAGAGAGAAAGCCTCTTTGCTGCCATACTCCCCCTGTAGTTTGCATTTTAAGGTTACTGTAACCCTTCAGACAAAAAATTCTCGATTTTTCGTTTTCATCATAATCTGATGGTTTAAGTATTTGAGTACCGTTTTAACCAACTCACTTCCAGAAATAACCACAATTACTTGGAAATTTGAACATTTTAAAAGAAGCAATCATATTTCCAACAAATTTCGGGAATACACATCAGGAGATTAAAGTAAACTCACTTGACCTAGCAGCTATATTCATAACATCCCGTGCTGCTATTTTACTGATATAACGATTGATCAAGACCGCGCTAAAACTTTATTGCTCGACCTGCGGCTTTATGTTTGCACTTTAAACCATAATCGTTTTCCCCGGGCTTTCTGCTTCAATTTGATAAAAGCCTGATTTCTCGAAACAAGATTCCGGGGTACTGGTGGGTACTAAAAAATCTTGGTGTACCTAATAGGCCAATCAAATCGCTTGACACTTGGCAAACAGGGTCACAAAGCATATAACTACCAAAGGGTGTCAGTGATTTATGATAGATCCACTGGTCCGACTTTTATAAGGGTTTGAAAGTTAAAAAAGACATTTCAGACATTAACATTAATTTAAAATTGCACTATTTCAAGACAGTACGTTTTATTAAAAATTCGTGACACCCTTTTGTAGTTCAGGACCTTAAGTCTTTGGTAAATAGATAGTCATGGTCGAACAATGCTCAATGAGGTACACCAAGATTTTTTCGCAAGGGTGGTCGATTTCGCCTAAAATCTGGAATAAATCATATGCGTTTTTATTTAAGCAATTTGTTATATTTTTATGGTATTCCGCTTTTAATTCTGCTTCGAATAACATATAATTTCCGTGGAAAATAGAGTTTCTTAATCGCTCACTGAAGGGTTACAGTAACCTTAAATTGAACATTATAATCATCAAAATTTTATTCGACTATTGGAAATTCGTAACTTTATTTATTTTGACAATTTTAAGTGAGAAACCATCTATCAATATTTTCAATTTCGTTGGTTAGTATCAAATATTATCATGTGTACATTGTTATTGTATTTATCTTATTTAAACAAAAATTCTCAGAGATACAAAATGTACATTAAACCACAAATTGATAGTGGTGAAAAGGCAACTGAGTAAAGACAAACTTTATCTGTTAACTATTCTTCTCAATTTCTACCACAGTTCAAACCCTTCTCAATTTCTACAAACCTCTGTTTGCATTGTTCCTCCTCAAATCATGCTTTTAATTTTGTCGGAAAGACCTTTTTGCTTCATTTTACCAGAAAATTCGTACTTAGTCTTCTCGTCAACTTTCATTGCCACGTGAAGACTCTGTGGGAAACAAAACTGCAAGGTGTCCTGAAGTTATCTTCTCAATCTTATTGTACAGAGGGTCCTGAAGGAGGGTCCTCAACCCCATTTTTCCAGTCATATTTCGCGGCAAATCCCTGTCATGTCTTGTAAATATACACCAGGTGATCAAATCCCATTCCAAGTCTATTGTTCTTGCCGTTTGTTACCCTGGGTACTACCCAGGGTAGCCGTTTGTTTTCCCAGTCCCAGTTCACGTAATCCCATTCCCAGAGTGTCTTTTTAGGCAAATCTCAGACCCCATTTGACCCCCCCCCCCTTAAGTAGCATGATCAGAAGATAATTGATGCAGTTGTGATTTTATTTAAGCTGAAAACGGACGAAATTTGATCGTAATTTCATTGTACGTAGGTTTTCTCATTTCTCAAGACTCTTCTAAATAGTTCCTTAGTAACATCATCCAGAACTCTAGAAATATATGAGCGACAACAGTGAAATATATTTCTGCATAAAATGTAGCCTGTTTGCTTCAACATATAGGAAGGTATTTCATTCCAAATGGTGCATAATTCATAAGTTTACCGTTCGGCAAACGTCGGCCGATACATTATTTAATTACCCCCCTCATTTAATTACCCCCCTCATTTAATTACCCCCCTTTGAAGTTGAATCAGTTGAATAGAATCTTTAATTAGAAATCTGGTCCTAAATATATATTTAATTGCGCAATGAAACCACTGATTTGTGAATGAAACCAGTGGAAACGCAATGGACGCTGCAAGCTGCTTTTATTCACGTCACAAATGGTTTTGTAAATCACCCCACAATCTGCATACCTGCATCAATGAAATTTTAATCGTTTGACGTCAAAGTCAATGAACGTTCGTAACATAAAAGCCGGACCAGGATCAGGAAGCCAAGGAGCTCAGAACCCCAGCCCTTTACGTCTGACGGTGTGTCAAGCCANCCTCATTTAATTACCCCCCTTTGAAGTTGAATCAGTTGAATAGAATCTTTAATTAGAAATCTGGTCCTAAATATATATTTAATTGCGCAATGAAACCACTGATTTGTGAATGAAACCAGTGGAAACGCAATGGACGCTGCAAGCTGCTTTTATTCACGTCACAAATGGTTTTGTAAATCACCCCACAATCTGCATACCTGCATCAATGAAATTTTAATCGTTTGACGTCAAAGTCAATGAACGTTCGTAACATAAAAGCCGGACCAGGATCAGGAAGCCAAGGAGCTCAGAACCCCAGCCCTTTACGTCTGACGGTGTGTCAAGCCAAAATTTTCATGGCATTTCTGCGTGTTTTGCGTACTTTAAGAGATAATTTTGGAAAGGCCGTGCCATATTCCCCTGCAGTAAGCTTAGTTTAGTTTCAAGTAATTATACTTTTTATGGGGAGGTCAATTGAAAACCAGCCGCAAGGAGCCGCAAATTGTATGGTTATCTCCCTGCTTATTACTTGGTACTTCAAATGGATTTTGGTTTGTCGAATTAAATTTAATATCTGCGTTTTGATTGTATGAATGCATCTTCATGTAGACATTTTGATTTCAAATTGAACTTCTAAATATCACATTGTAATTTTGGCGGTATGACACTTCATAACCATATGAGGATAAATTTATTAAACATGTCATGCGTGAACTGAAATTTTGAAGCTCGGCTTCACATTGTTTATTCCTAGGATTTATTGTCTTGAAAGTAAATAGGCAGAGCACATTTTTTAGATTTGATATATGTGATATGATGTGATTTATGAATGATGAATGGCCATGAATCATTCCTGGTTGGATTAATTTGTGGTTCTTGTCTTATCAACATAAAACTTTTATTCAAGGAATCAGGTCACCTGGCAGCTTCTTGTTTTGGTTTGAAACTTTTAAAATTCATTGGATAACTTACAGTGTCTCCATTTTATTTGAAAAAGATTAGATAAGAAATTGATTTTCACAGTAACTAGAGCTCCTTATAAGAAACCCAACTCACAGATCACCAAAGTAAAGAAACTCGACTCCTGGAAAAATACCGGGTGTCTCGATAAAAAGTACCCTCTTTTGACTGGAAAAAGGAGCAAAACGATAAGATATTGGGACTTTCCGCATGCACAGCTAAATTTGTTAATCTTCAACTTAAATGCAGGTACCCTGCATTTGTAAATCGTCCACCAAACACCAGAGATACGAGCTCCCAAAGGCAAAATTTTGAGCGCACCTGAAACCAGAGGTTTTGAGAAAGGGCCTAACCATGATTTGATATCATGAGCATTTTCCAACAGAATTTCAAACTGTTATTTTTAGTATTTGCTTTTCAAAAGAACCATAGACGCTTAGCCATGACCCTACTTCAACAGATAGAAGAAAGATGTGGCAAGAATAATAAACTCGTAACACATCTCCAAAATAAGCGTGCAGGCGCTCCTTTTCCTCTTCTTTGATGCAAATAACTTGTCAATGGAATGTTCCGAACGATTTTTTTATCAAAAGAAAAGTTCTGTCAAGAACAATTGCAATATCTCAAAGTAGAACTCTTTTCAAAAGTAAAAGCTAAAAGAAAATAAGTTGAAAATTCCTTTGGAAAATGCCCATTAAATCAAATCATGGTTAGGCCCTTTCTCAAACCTCTGGTTTCAGGTGCACTCAACATTTTGCCTTTGGGTGCTCGTATCTCTGGTGTTTGGTGGACGATTTACAAATGCAAGATACGTGCATTTAAGTTGAAGATTAACAAATTTAGCTGTGCATGCGGAAAGTCCCAATATCTTATCGTTTTGCTCCTTTTTCCGGTCAAAAGGGGGTACATTTTTTTGAGACACCCGGTATTAAGAAACTTTTTTATTTCATCTGAAGCTATTTGTTTCTCCTGAAGCTACTTCTGCTTTTTTGTTTGTTTCGTACTACTTGGGTAATGTATAAACAGAGGCGTGGTTTCAAAACTGTCTATGAAATGTCCGAGAAAGTGCAGGAGATCCCCACCGATAAATACATCGTGAATTTGAGTAACCTTCTAAGAAACTGTTAAGAAACTTTCAGTACTCCAAATTTGATAATTTTCGGAGACTTTCAGTACTGGGTCAATTTCTTATTGCAATTAAGAAATGTTCCATGTATGCCAGAATTAAACGGGCTCTGAATTCTCAAACAGAAACAGCCAAAATGTTAGCCCCCTTTCTTAGGGGTTTCTAAGCTTTAAACGCTACGGGAGTTTCAGCTTTATAATTTTCAGATAGTGTATTATCTTGTCTTTCATATCATTGTTCATATCAATCGTTCAAGTCCCCTTTGTTTTCACGGAAAGCCTATTCCAAGAGTTAGGATCCTGGCGTCCACAGTAGACCTGCGCGTTCCACGTTTTACATAGATCAGGCGCACCCTGTTTCTATCCTTGGTCAAACCGGTTATAGTGGCGTAGTGGGAGAGCAGAATCACACTTTCCCTTCACAAAACATCAAACCATCCTGAAGCGATCGGATCGAGTAATGGCAACGATCTGCAGACTTCAAAACTTTGCTGCAAGATTCCCAAAATATTCGCAAAATATCAGGCCTTTTCAAAACAATAGCAGATGGAGAAGTACTACAGTAATTTCAGCAGTGGATGATAAATCGCGATTGGAAACTGTGAAAGACACAGTGCTGGATTTTGACGATGCAAAGCAGGCCTTTAAATCGAAAACAACATGGGAAATACTGAGAGCTTTGACTGTTTTCAAAATATGTTCAGTGGATCTCATCGTCGATCGACAACAAACTGTAAGTTGTTTTCAAAGTCTACTTTTCTATTCGCAAAGTTCTTAATTCGTTAGGGTGTCTGATACTCTTCTCACTTTAGGCATATGCTTTGAAAGAAGAAAGAACCTGTTGCGTACGTATATGATTAGGATGTTTCTATCAGCTTGCATTGCAAGCATTGCAACGTAACGAAAAAGTTTATCAATGATTATAAATATTCATAAAAGAACCAAGAACTCATCGCAAACGTGGAGTCTGAAACATGTAATTAATTTTTACATCGCGAAGGAAACTGTTGCGCAACTTTGAAAGATCCTTACTTAGCCATGTCCATGTCGATTTATAGTAAAGTCATTTCCTGGGGTTTCCTCTTGCAGAGGATAAAGTGTTGTGAAGTTGTTGTGACTGGGTTTGCTAGTCGAAGACGAAGGGAAGCTTATTTATCTTTCTTTCATTCGCGGCATACAAACATTTTGTGGGATCAATGAATCGTAGCATTTATTTATTTATGTGTTATTTTAATCCCATATTTGCATTTATAATTTCTTACCTGCAATAGGTATTTTATTTTAAACTAGGAATAGGAACAAAATCACGGCTGCAATAAACATTGGCCTAAACTCGTGCGCGACGAGGATGAATTTCACATGACTAATGTTTGTAGTGGGCGTTTATTTTACTACATTCAGAATCTTTTCCACGTTTATTCAATTTCGTGTTGTCAGAAATGTATGGCCTTGTTCAGTCTACAACCCCAAAATACCCACAGTGAGTTTGGTAATAATCGAAATCGCTGGTAACTTCCTTTTGGGGGTGTGCAAGGGGTGTGCCGTTGCGCACGTTGCCGCCGCGCACGCTTTTCCTGGAAATGCGCACTTCCGGAAGGAAAAGATTTTCTGGAGACCTCGGCACGTGCTTTGATGGGATGTATTTTGGGAAGGCTTTGTTCCTAAACTTTAGAGAGATTTTTGACATGTTTAAGCGTAGGACCCCACATTCAAATTTGTATTATAAAATCGAAAATCCAATACCGTTTTCCTGTGGATAAAATAAAGATCGGCCTAATTTTTCATCAAATTTGAAATTTGCTGAAACTATATGTTTCAGTTTCAGTTTCAGTTTTCATTAACAAATATACCTAAATACATCCAAGAATACAAATACATTAACAATATACCAAAAGTAAATAAAACAATATACCAAATACACTACAAGAATACACCTACACCAGACATGGAAGAAATTAGAAACAAGGAACAGTACACTACAAAACAAAGAATGAGCATAGGTTTCAGGAGCAGTCTACCACGCAACAGGACAACAGTCCCACCAGACATAAGACCACACCCAAAACCCATGCTCATACAATGTATTTAGATCTATTTGTTTAAGGAGGAGCTCTCTAATAGGTATACTAATCGAGAGAGAGCCCCCCCAACTAAAAAAACTAAAACAAAGAAAAATGTTGCTAAAAAAACACAAGACCAGAAATGCCTCCAAAGAACAAGATAATTAAAGGTTAATTGACGTTGGTGAAAGATCAAAGACCATAACCATTGACAAGGAATTCTTTCAATTTTGATTTGAAAACATTAAATGAAACTGACATTTTAATAAAAGTGGGTATGCCATTCCATAGTTTTGCACCAAAATACCTTATTGACCTAAGACCATATAGAAATGTATTCCTGATGGATTGAAAAATGTCCCCTCTAGCTGCCTGACGAGTTTCATGACTATGAACAGTGTTACTGAGCTGGAAATAATTATGAAAGTGAGAAGGTGTGAGACTGTTAAGAGACTTATAAACAAATTTGAGAATATTATGATGTATCATATCTTTCAGTTTGAGAATTTTTAGGGAGAAGAAGATTGGTGTTGAAGAAGAGCAGAAAGGCTGAAAAGAGATAGACCTTAATACTTTTTTCTGCAATAAGAAAAGAGGTTCAAGATATGTATCGTACGAGAGTCCCCAGGTTGATGAGCCATAGCTCAGAAAGGAAGAGAATATAGAATAGTAAAGATTTTTCAGAATATCAAGAGGAAGGAGGTGCCTGATTTTAAAGAAGATCCCAGATGTCCTTGAGAGTTTTTTAGTTAGTTCAGAAATATGGAATTTCCAGGAAAGATGCTCATCCATCAGGACACCTAAAAACTTAACATACCTAGATCTGGTTACTGATTTCTTACCAAATTTTATGTGGATATGATCAGGCAATTTCTTTCTAGGGGAATGAAATACAACAAAGTTGGTTTTTTCAATGTTCAAAGCTAATTTATTTACTTCAAGCCAGGACTTTACTTTTAGCAGTTCTTTGTTGATTTTAACCTGAAGCTTTTCAATGTTCTCAGTCTCAAAGTAAATATTTGTATCATCTGCAAAAAGGAAGAAAGAAAGGACTTTGGATACATTAGGCAGGTCATTGATATAAATTAAAAAAAGTAAGGGGCCAAGCACAGATCCTTGAGGAACTCCACAAGTAACTTTTCCAAGGCTAGAAGAATGATTGTTGATTGAAACATACTGTTGTCTTCCTGTAAGGTAGGACTCAAACCAATGCAGAGAGGTACCTCTGATTCCATAGTGACTCAGTTTTTGTAGTAAGATATTATGGTTGACAGTATCAAAGGCTTTTTGCAGGTCGATAAAGATTCCACAGCCAACTCTCTTTGAGTCCAATGTAGATTTTATTCTCTCACTTAGACTTATCAATGCATGGTCAGTGGAGTGTCCATTACGGAATCCAAATTGCATTTGAAACAGAATATCATGGAGTTCTAAAAAGTTGTATAAACGCTCATGCATGAGCTTTTCAAAAATCTTACTGAATACTGACAGCAAAGAGATGGGTCTGTAATTTGAGTTCTTAGAAGCATCACCTTTTTTGAAGATAGGAATAACCTTAGCAATCTTTAGTTTATCAGGAAAGATGCCATTTTGAAATGACTCATTAATGATTTGGGAGAGCTGTACAGAAATGTGTGAGTCAAGCACTTTCAATAATTTGACTGGAATGCTATTCGGCCCAGTAGATTTGCTCTTCTTAAGTGATTGGATTATAGAAGAAACCTCATCAGGAACAGTGGGAGATATAAAGAAGGAGCTATTATTGGAAGCGGCTAAGTATCTAAGAGAAGAATTTGGATTTCTTGGAATTTTACTGGTGATTTGATTAGCAACATTGATAAAGTAGTCATTGAAATTGTTTGCAATTAAATTGGGATCAGTTATCTTATTACCAGTCTTATTAGTTAAGAATGGGATTGAATTTGATTCACCACTTTTCATTTTTATAACACTTCTGATTCCCTTCCAGAGCAATTTCATATTTGACCTGTTTTCTACAAAATAATTTTGAAAGTAGCTTTTTTTACTATTTCAAAATGTCTATTTCAATATGTCTATTTTTTAGTTGATAAACATCAGCCAAAAGTTACTCGGGAAAAGATTATTTGGGATGTTGATGAAAAGTTCATTCTACGGGCATTTTGTAGCTGGAGAAGTAAAGGAAGAAATTAAACCGAAAATAGACTTGATGGAAAAATTTGGTGTTGGTGCGATCCTTGATTATGCTGTGGAAGCTGATATGCCTTCATCCCCAGCTCAGCCTAATACAAAACCGTGAGTGAATCTAATCTTTGTTCTTTGTTGCAAAAATTCATGTAGTGTATGGTCTGTAGGGGTAAAGTGGGTAATCTTGGGTTAAGCGAGGGTAAGGTGGGTAAGGGGATATGTAGATTAATTAAATTGAATAAATAGTGGCTCTCAGAAGGGCCACTATTTAGAACTAAGAATTTAATAGCATTTCCTGCAGTTAAGGTACTATATATCTATTAATTTTGACAAGCTCTAATTCCTTCAAAAATGAAGTTTTCTCCTTGATACTTTTCTATTTGAATATATAAAAAATTCGAAACACAAAACTTTTACTGAAATTAGATATGCATGCATAATTTATTGATTCTGCATACATAATTTTTTGCAAAGCTGAAATTTGGTAGACATGTTGCTACCAAGTATATGCTTCCACCCAACCAAATTTTTGGTGATTAACGCTCTTTATAAATTCATCTCTAGCCATAGTACAAGCAGCCAAAGTAAAAGTACAACCATGGATAATCCAAACTCCTAAGCTATTGCTGTTATGTTCTTGCTTTTATTGACGTTTTGTTTTTAGATTTTTGTTCTTGTTGTTTGTTATTTGATTGTTAGTAGTTTAAGTTTTGTTTAGCCACCATGCTTGTAAAAATAGTGTATTATGGCATTTAATAAATAAATAAATAAGAACTGGAAGGGCACTTTTAAACTTGCTCTTGAAGTCAGATAAATGCACGATGCTTATTGCTCGACAAAGAATCCTTTGCATTGAAATATTCAAAACAGTGAAACAGTTAAACCCACCTTTTATGCAGAACATATTTAAATTACGGTCTTCAAATTATTCATTAAGAAATCCAATTAACTTAGCGCATGTTAGGCCTAATCAAACAACATTTGGGTCCAACAGTCTAATGTCTATTGGGCCACAGATTTAGAATGGCAAACCAAACGAGCTAAAATCTGCAGAAAATTTGAAAATTTTCAAGAATCAAATAAAACAATGGGACGGACCGACTTGCAAATGTAGTGCCTGTCAGTGCTTGCCTGTCAGTGCAATTTAACGTTTTGACCTAGTTTTACCAGTGCCATTAAAATTTATAAAAATGTTTAATTTGTCTTCCGTATACATATTCGATTTTGATTAGTTAACTCTGTATACTTGATACAGGCTGAGGAAAAGGGCACTTTGAGGTTAAAATAGTGCGCTTTTGAAAACAGAGGGGCACTGTGCCAGCTCCTGCGTCTATGAGCAATGTCATCAAGTCTGCTATGAAACTACAAAATGCAACATTTCATTGTGAAGTTACTAATGTTTTCACTTGAAAGGTAACATTCGGCAAGTGATATGATCTACCTAACAACTTCAACAGTCGCATTACTCTCTTCGCAATCAGGTCAGGATGCCATTGGGCGAATAGGGGCAAGGACAGAAAAGTTCAAATCTAGCTTCTATCCCAATTGCCTATCTGAATGGAATCAACTATGTCCGGAGATTAGACTTGCACCATCGGTTGCTATTTTTAAGAAAAAGTTGCTGTCCGTAATCCGCCCCCCTGCTAAATCTGTCTTTGGGATTTATGACCCAATAGGATTATCCTATCTTACTCAACTTAGAGTTGGTCTCAGCAAATTAAACTTTCATAAATTCAAGCACAACTTTAGGGATACCATAAATCCAATGTGCCCTACGAACGATGGTATTGAGAATACGGAGCACTTTTTGTTGCTTTGCCCTTCCTTTGACGTTCAACGTCGAAATCTTCTCGCTGGAGTTCATGCATTACTACGACCATTTGGATATGTTAATCTTTCAAACGAGGTTTTCACGCTACTTTTACTATATGGTGATAAAGACCTTACGAATGACCTCAACAGAAATTTACTCGAGTTGACTCTACAATACATCCATAAATCTGGTCAATTCGATTAGTCCGTTTCGTAAAGTCTCTTGTCGTAAAGTCCCGTTTCCTTAATTTTATCTCTGTAGTAGTAATTACGTGCAGTTGTATGTAATGGGTGGGTCGTGGGGTGTGTCGCCTGTTCGGGGAGTCGTGGCGTGAGGGCCACTCAACCGATTCGGTTTGACCCATCTTCAGGCCTTGACTGGGCCTGGACTTGATTCTGTAAGGTCAGAATCATCTATCTTTTAATCATGCGAATCGGTTGGGTGATATCCTTTGGGTACGGCTTTGCGGGCGGGTGGTGCATTTGTCCTGATCCACCCAGTTGTTGTTATCTTTTTGCATGTAATGGCCCCGGGGTTGTCATGGTCTATTGCTCCCTGTGGTATCGTCCTTGTAGTGTTTTGTAGAGTAATTTGTAGGTAGATTAATTAGTAATACGTCTTGTAAAATTTTTAATGGAAAAAAAAATCTACCTAACATAGCAATATGGGTTGCCAGACATTTATTAAATGTAAAAAACTTGTGAAGAATAAATTTTGCACAAAATATTTCGAACATTATTGATTGTGCTTTATTTTATAACTTTCAAAAGTTCCTGGTCAGAAATTTTCATTGAATGATTATTGTTGTTGCTGTTGTTGTTGTTGTTGTTGTTGTTGAGGATGATGAGAATGATTGCTAAAATGATTTTAGTTTAAAAGAAAGTTACTGCTGTTTTGCTGGTAGCATTTTTGCCAATTTTATGCAAATTATTTCACAGGCAAGGCTTTGCGATTTTAAACAATAGAAATGCTCTCCTGTGATTTTTCTATACTGCAAAATTTCGGACAGTAAATATTTCTGACCACAAAAAATTTGGACCACAAAATTTTCTGAGGTTTAAAATGTTTGAAATATTAACGATTGAAACGTCTTGCGTTTTATATAAATTATCTGAAGCTCCTTTCATTCTTCTCAGGGTACAAACTTTGCCAAAGAAAGAGTCAACTAGTGAGTATCGCCGTTCATTCCTGAATAAACCCATTTAGAAATCTTTACTTCCCAGTCCTTCCAGCTGCGCTCGTTTTATCATTTGCAGTTTTGGTATCATATTTCTCTTTGAATATACCCTGAATTCATCATCATGATTTTTGAGAATTTTTGCCACTTTTTGAAGAAGATTTTGGTATTATTTTAAGATTTCCAAGATTTGTCGAAATTTTTTAGAGATTTCCAAAGATTTTAGAGATTTTGCAGGATTTTTTGAGATTTTTGGGACTTTTTACAAAAGTTTGGGGTGTTTTGTCCCTTGCTCACTACAGCTTAAACCCTCCAAGTGGGCTGCGTGGTCCATTGAAAGTTGCTCTAGATTAACTAAATCCCTGTTTTTTTATCATCAGGTAAAGCAGTGGATGTCGATGAAGTGGTGAAACAATACAAATTTCAAAGGAAGTTTGCCGACAGACGTAAAGATTTATACAGTGCAAGGACTTATATTTATGAAGGAGAAGAAAAATGTGATGAAAATAGAGATGTGTTTCTCGAATGCATTGAAACCACAGGTAAATCTTATGTATCTTGTTTCTTTCGACTTTCAATTTATTCACTTCTTATTCAGTGTAAAAGATAATTAATTCAACGAACAGTAAAATATAAACGGTATCATATAATTTTTGCAGGGAAGACGAGCAATAATGGATTTGCTGCTATTAAAGTTACTGCTCTTGGGAGACCTACTTTATTGGTATGTAATAGAAATATTTCTTTTTCCCCTCTGTTGCTATATATGAAAGGGCTTTTCGATGGATACTTACCACCTATCAACCTAAATGACAACTACGAACTTCCTAGCAAATTGAGCTCTACCACCGAGTCACTTACTCACATAGATATGCTAGCACAACTCGCAAAGTTCTTTTGCTCCATGATTGAAACGTTCGGTCGCTTTAAAGATTTGTTGTTGAAGCATCTCTTGTTAAAACACATAAAGTAACATCCAAGCCTTTACTTTTAATGCCATGCCAATACATATATATAATGTTAGTTTTATCGCTACTGTTGATGTTGATCTCGAACTTATTGGCTTGAATTTTTATGAAATGAAAAAAATAACTAGAGATGTAACTCTTTTTTCCAGCTTCGTTTGTCAGAAATCCTAAATCAGACTCGATTTTATTTCGATAAACTGGCAAGCAAAACTGGATTTCTTGCGGAGAGGTCAATTGCAAGCAGCACTTTTCATCATGGATTGCAAGATCTTGGGGTATGTTTTGTGTATTTTTAGGTTAGAACTATGGAAATTGGAATCGGTGACTTTCCTTCGAATGGATCCTGTATAAGTTTGTTACAGCTCGGAGGACCTTTATGTGTGGATGGATAGCTTCATAGTTTTGAGAGAAATTGATGATATTTTCAAAAGCAAACGGAAACTATACTGAGAGCAACCGTACCCAAAGCGTTAACGATATTTCATCGCAGTAATAAATAAATCTGTCGAGATGACAGCCCCCAGAGACCCCGATCCAGAATGGCTTCTCTTATCTGAAGCAGTCCCATGAACAAATCTCAATTTAATCTTAGATTGATATGTCACAAGAGGAGGCAACCAGAATTTTTGATATCATCGATGAAGACAAAAGTGGGTAAGTAGCGAATTTTATTTCTAAATATATCATCCAGATAATTGCTATGTCTTTGTGAAAAGGCCGGGAAGCAAATGAAAAGAAACCTGTTAGTTTATAGATCATACACATCGTAATTTTTGCTGGTCCCGCTAAAATTGGAAATCATGACCTGCAGATTGTCGACATTTCAGCTTTGCTGCCTGATGATGGAAGATTCCCCAATGAGAGATATCAGAGAGATAACTATATATGCAGTTTTATAATTCATCCATTTCATTCACGAACAGACATATCGATATCATCGAATGGCATAATTTCTTGACGCCGCAGTTGCAACTTGGAAAGCTGTTCATGGCGAAACCAAAAACAGTCGTAAGTACCTGCATTTGTTTGGTTTTAGCAAAAAGGTGTTTCATGACGTCAAAAAGAGCCTGAACTGTGAAATAAACTACACATTTTTATTTGCCATTGCCATCTTTAAAGGTGTTCAACACACTTCTTAATTTTGTGGCATTTTAGTTTCTTACGAGTAGACAATAAACTCTAATCTATGTTCTTCTTTCGATTTTTCTAATAGGACCGAAAACATCTGGTTTAGGGAGGCCGGTTCTAAAATGTTGAAATATTTCTGCTTCAGGGTGAGAAAAGCTCAGCAAAATTGAGTACGATGACCGAAACGGAACTTCAAGAAATGCACAATCTACAAGAAAGACTTATGCAAATTGCTGAGGTATATCTTCAATTTTGTATTCTTGCATTGGTTTTGAATACTTCATGTTTGTGCTAGACACATCATGGCCGACGTCCAATACTTGGGAATATAATTTTGCAGCCTGAGGTTATGGTCTAGACGGCGCTTTTCGTGGATACCAACTTGAGAAAATGGTTGCTTCATTGCCTTCAGGACACCTCCTTTACTTTCCATTTACTTTAGCTGTTAATGGGACAGTTTTGCAACTTTGACCAGCACTTATCGTATTTCAAAACCAACCTTCATTTAAGCAAAACTAGAACCGACCTGAGCTTTTTGAAGTGATGGTTTCTTACCTAGAACTGATTGCTGGAACAAGTTTTGTACCTATAGAATACAGGATAGTCGTCTGTTTGATAAACAGCCAGTCTTTAGGATGAAACTATTAAAGCTTATCATCTCCAAGATTTATATAAAAATATTTTGCCTTACGTAAGCGATGATCTGCGTAGATATGTCTTGGAAATTTATTCGTGATACTTAATTTTTTTCATTGTAGCTTGCTAAAGAACGCGGTGTAACCTTAATGATCGATGCTGAACAGACATATTTCCAGCCTGCCATTAGCAGATTAACCCTTGATTGCCAGAGATCTTACAATCGAGAACGACCCGTTGTTTTCAACACATACCAATGTTATCTTAAAGATGCTTTAGACACTGTCATGATCGACCTTGAACTTGCCAAACGAGAGAATTTCTACTTCGGTGCTAAAGTTGTTCGTGGTGCTTACATGGAACAAGAAAGAGCAAGAGCATCTTCTGTGGGTTATGAAGATCCAATTCATGTAAATTATGAAGCGACGAACGATTGTTATAATTCTGTTATTGATTGTATTTTGAATGCTGTTCCTGAAAGGGATGCACATGTGATGGTCGCCTCGCATAATCAGGATTCTGTTAAATTAACGGTCGAAAAGTAAGTTGGTTTAGATTTATGAAGCAGTTTGAAGTAATATTTCTCCAGCAGTGTACTATGTGGATGGATTATGGAACGAACCAACAAACGAATGAATTAATTAATCAATTAGCGAACGAATGAATTAATTAATTGATGGGTGAATGAAGAAATAAATCATAGTTGGTTAGTTGGTTGGTTGGTTGATTGATTGATTGATTGATAAGCTGATTGAATGAAATGATTAAGAAATGGATAAGAAATGGATAAATAAGAAATAATGAAATGAATGAATGAAGGGATATATAAATAAAATCAAGAATTAAAGAACAAAAATTTAGATAATGAAGCAACAAAAAACTGTGTTTGTTCATCGTAATACGTAGTTAAACATTGAAAAAAATGATGAAAAGAAAGGTTTATGAGTGATCGCACAATCACACGAATAGCTTCGCCTAAAAGTTATTTTTCTAACCAAAAGCATCTGAATTATCAACTGAAATAATTAATCATCTGCCATGCATACGAGCTTAGCAAGCAATTCACGTTCTCCCTTATTGACGTATATTTTTGCGATAAGTCTTATGGGAATTATTTCATCTTACAGAATGAAAAAACTTGGGATATCGGCAAATGAAGGAAAAGTGTTCTTTGGCCAATTACTTGGAATGTGTGATGGCATTACTTATGCACTCGGTATGAAGCCTTCGGGAAAGTTTCTTCTTCAAAGAATTATCTTATTCTTGGATTCTATTTTTTGTCAGATGTCCTATACTACGAGTTCATTCATAGCCAAACCTCTGCACTGTGGACCAAAATTCTGGTTTATTTTTAAGATAGTTCCCAGTATTGTCCCTTCTTCCCTCTAAATCTATTTTTTGTTTGAGTAGCTTAACTGTCAGATAAGTTACAAATAATTTTTCAATCGAAAAACGACTCTGTTAACTCAAGGCTAATGGGTTTCACGGAATAAAAGTACCAGAACTGGGGAGAGGTGTGATTTAGGCCTCTTTAGTCAAGATCCAGTAATTTTTGTCAGCAGTTTTGGGTCTTTTCCGCCCTTCTTAGTGCCTATAGGATCACGAAGCCATTTCCATTGCAATTGTTGTTGAATTGCATTGCAAGAGTTGATGGCCTCCTTATCAATAAGGTTTAAATTCTGTCATTCCAGGACAAGCGGGATTTTCAGCCTACAAATACGTACCCTACGGACCAGTGGTGGATGTTCTACCGTACTTATCACGGCGAGCAATGGAAAACAGAGGACTATTACGTGGAATTATCAAAGAAAGAGAAATGTTGTGGGGTGAACTGAAACGCAGATTACGCGAAGGAGAATTAGGCCATAATCCTGCTCTTCTCACAAGGTAGCACTGTGAAGAAAGATTCTTTCTCATTTTATATTGTTTGGTTTCCATTTGTTTAGGTATTGTTTCGTGTGGAAACATATTGTTCTTATTTAAGTAATTTAGGATATATCATTTAAAAGCTATTTAATCACTAAAAGTGCTAGAAGTATCTTTGATGTAACCGAGTTGAACTTTTGTTGTATCTCATTTTTTATAGAATATGAAATCACTTCGTGAACCCTAAAATTGAGTGTCTCTCTCACTGCTTGAAGCGTTAATGATTAGGTTTAAACCTACTGATCAATTAACTTTGTTTTCTTACAATTAATGATCACTGACTTAATTTAACTAGATGTATTTATTTTACTTTCTCGTTCTTTTACTTTATTAATGACGTAATATCCACATATCCTAGTATTTAAATGCTGCGAAGATCTTACATTGTAATCAGGCATTGTAGCCCGCAGCCCACACACCGTAAATGCTTCTTTCAGCAGAATTCGTATAGTTTTAAGATATTTTCCATCCAGCCTGAGTCAGTTTTTAATGTAACGTAAATCACTTATTTATAAATCATATGTAAATTTTGCAGAACGTAAAACGTATCAGGAATACGGAANACCTACTGATCAATTAACTTTGTTTTCTTACAATTAATGATCACTGACTTAATTTAACTAGATGTATTTATTTTACTTTCTCGTTCTTTTACTTTATTAATGACGTAATATCCACATATCCTAGTATTTAAATGCTGCGAAGATCTTACATTGTAATCAGGCATTGTAGCCCGCAGCCCACACACCGTAAATGCTTCTTTCAGCAGAATTCGTATAGTTTTAAGATATTTTCCATCCAGCCTGAGTCAGTTTTTAATGTAACGTAAATCACTTATTTATAAATCATATGTAAATTTTGCAGAACGTAAAACGTATCAGGAATACGGAAGAAATAATAAGTTATTTCCTTCGCGTAATTCTTTCTCTATTCCTACAATCATACTTGCTATGGTATAGACGTTGCAGGAGCTTTCTTGAGCTGGTTTACACCAAGTGTAAAATAGAGAGGCTATGAAACAAGGACCGCAACGCAACGCCGGCGTCGTCTTGTGTTTTGTAAACTAAGAATTTTTTCCAAAACGCTGGCTCTTAAAATTTTATTCAAAAGGCCAAGCCAATCCTTCTTCAGTTAAAGGCCTGAGAACCATAGTTTTTGAGTTTTTCCTTGGAAGCTAACATTTAAAATGAGTGAGTTTTACTTCGGAGGCCTAGATCTGAAATACAGAACGACAGAAATGGGATTTCCACGTTGTGCAATTGAACTTTGTAGTCTCTCAAGAGAAGCAAATTCGCACGAAAAACAAAGAATCTATTGAAGGCTGCACCATTTCCAAAAATGATTGAAATTTCTTAGAATTAGCATTTATTGGATTTCCCATAACTTTGCAGCAATTATTGTGCACTGGAGAAATCTTACGAGAAGAGCTCTGCATACAAGAGCACAAAGAATACCTTTGGAAATGTAAAGATATTAAAACTCGCAAGAATTTTGCTACCCTGGGTACCAGTCCTCTAAGAAAGAAGGGACTCGTTTAGGGTGGGTCTGGTCCCCAGGGTAGACTTTGGCATTCCTAATGGTATCCTTCGTGTTTTTGAATTCATACATTTTCACGTGATATTTCTAGAGTGTATAAATACCCTTTACATAGTTTTGTTGCAAATTTCGGTCGCATAACAAGACGCAAAGCAGCAAGTGAAAAAGTTGGCAGCGACGATGATTACTGAAAGTAGAACACGAGGATGGAAGGCCAAAAGTCGAAGTTTTGGCATAGTCATTGACGCTGTTAAACGCATTGGAGATCAAACGACGAAAGAATGTTGTTCAGCTTCAAGACAGGAGCAGGAAAGGGCAATAATTAAGCCATGATAACCAGAACGAAATTTTTAGAAGCCGTTAACTTCAAGCAGCACGTCGTTTTTGCACAGTCGGGACCCAGCCAGGAATACTTGTTGATACTTTGGTCTTGGAAGCACAACAGAATGAACTTTTTGGCCTTTTGTGCAAGGTATGTCTTTTTGAATTTACTCAACATTTCCTTCTTACAAAAGGCAGATTGTTCCTGCCAGTGAATGCGAATCTACACTTTCAGATATCGCTGTTGCTGGATTGGATCCAGACCTAAGTTGAAGGGGGGGGGGGGCAACCTGCAGAGAGGGCGCGAAAAATATAATAGAACGAAAGCGCACAGACGGCGCGCGAAAATTTTTGGACTCCAGGTTAAGAAAATTCTTTGTTTTTTCTACTAAATATGCCTTGATTTGTATGTTTCCTCCCATATTCTAATCAAAACAGTAAAAAAAGAGTGCGGTAGGGTCATGATGAGGGGCGCATTTCTCGCCAAAAGGGGGCGCCAAGCTGAGTTTTCATCGTGAAGGGGGCCTCCCCCCTCCCCTCCAAAGAATTACGGTCGAACGGTGAGATTGTGCAGTAGGAAACTCACTCAGTAATATACGAGCAAAATTGCAAAAAACACTTTCGCCTTATGAGCTATCAGCCAAATGGATTGTGGGATTGATCCACCCCTCGCGTTCATCAATACATAACCCTGACGTCTGATACCCAAATATGAAAGAAGAAGGCCTCGATTAACAAACAAGACTTAATTTCATCAATTTTGTCTTTGTTTTTGAAAGATGTAATTGCAAAACATAAAATAGTATCAGCGTAAACCAGTTCATCTAACTAAATCTTTTCAGCAAATTCTACAAAATTAATTACCCTCAAAACCTGTTATACTTTCGCACGCAAAATTATAGTTTACCACGTAATTATTACCGTCCTTTGATGGTAGCAAAGGGTCAACAGGGGTAAAATGGGTGAGCTTGGGGGTAAAAATGTGCAAAGCGAACATTGAATAAACATCGTAAAGATCTTGATAAACAGATTATTTTCCGTAGATAAATCTGTTGGAACTACCCTCTTTGAAGTTGTGAATGTAGATAGAACAAAATCTTTACCAGCCATCAACACTCCAAATTTTATCCCAGCCTACCCATTTTACCCATGCAGATCGTACCCACTGACATGCTACAAGCAACACTCAAACCTCGACTAAATCAAGCATTAAAATCCTTTTGTTTTCTCTCGTTGCCTGGCTACTAATTAATTTGATAAATGTAGCCAAAGCTGCTGTTACAGAATATGCCCTTGTCTTCATGGTTATGTTTATGTACATGTTTATGTAGCTGACATCACGTAAGCGAAATCTCCCCTTGCACAGCCTACAACATAACGACCCAAAACGAAATTAACCCAGCTTACTTAGCAAATAATTTACGAAAATCATCATTACATTTCTTGACATTTTGTAATTCATTCTTTTCGACACTTCCTTTCCCATTATCTCCTTTCTCCTCCTTTTGTTCCGGCTTTGAAGCTGCTTTTGTCGCAGGAGTATGGATCGATCTTGGTACTAACGATACCTGAGTTTTTGCTCTTCCACGGCTACAAATAATTGACAAAATGTATTACAAATTAGATTTCTGTTTTCAATATTGAGCCTTGAGAATCACCACCACACTTGTAAGTTATTAATTTCCACGTATGATTTCAATGAATATTTCGCTAGTAATGTTCGTCATACTTCAGCACTCGGGATTAACATTGTATAAAAGTTAAATGCAAGACTAAAATTCCGGTTTTGATTGGAGGTACCCGTGACCAGAAACGATCTCTTGTATATCAACGTTGAAATGAATCAAAATTTACAAAAGTTACCTCCTGAAAAAATTTCACTTCATGTGACTTGTGACCATATGGCCCTATCAGGGGTATAAGAATTTCGTAATAGAGAATTGGTATCTTTTAAGCCGAGAGTGACTGACGAAAACTACAGCTCCAGCTCTCTGCATCAAAGCTTTGCGAGTGACCTTCATTTACGGAAAGAAATCAGATCTTGCTCTTTAACTTAAAAATAGACACAAGATGTATGTATTTATCATACTATGAAACAGAAAGTAAATATGAATACCTTCCATGCTCGATTCGTTTTGATTGCTCGGGTCTTTGATCTGGCTGCGCAACCTTTTCTGTACGCGCAGGAGCTTTAGATATAGCAACATTGATTGGTCTTCCTTTCACAGTTTGACCATCCAGTTTCAAAACAGCGGTTGACGCAGAGGCCTGGGAATGAGAGAGAAGTAATCGGAATTATTTGATAGAAAGCTGTCATTGCGACTGGTTTCCGATTATTGACAGTGCAAGGTCATCTTTGCATTTAAAAGTTTCAGAATCCATCCGCATAAAAGGACTAAAAGCACAGCAGCTTGCGGTGTAGATAGAAAAAGTTTGTCTTCGGACTGGGACTCTTCATATAATACTTGCTGCTACTGACTGACGCTGATTAGGCACGGTTAAATCACTTTACTACAACCACGTAGCAATCCAATGAATCGTCCAACAACTTGCGACAAAAACATCGAACCCAAAACATATTTCCAGTTTCTATGTTTAATGAAGCTGAAATATTGTAAATACAAAAATGATTCAAAAGGATAGAATACCTAAATAAACTATTTGCCTAAGCGCTACATAACAATAGAATTCTCTAATGTACCTCATCATTGTATTCGATGTAAGCAAATCCTTTCGATTTTCCTGCTCTGTTGGTCACAATTCTTACTTCTTTTAAATCACCGATCTGTAAATTTAAGAAAAGAGAATTACGTCGCAGGGGTGATCAAAACATTTTGTTACCATCTTTATGTCTGCACAGCTCAATTATTAACAACCAAATCAGCAAAAACAACATGCAAACAAATATCAGAAAGTTACATTTTGAAGCAAGATGTGAAAATCCATCTTTGCTTTCGCGCCATTTCCTACCTTGAAATAACTCTTCCCACGTGCTCAGAGCACTTAGAAGAGGGCGGACAAAATCTTCTGTTTACCTTTTTAAAGATTTCTTCCAGATCTTCTTTTGTCAGTTCAAAAGCAATATTTGTGACGTAAACTGTGTTCTTGTCCAGAGACAGTGAATACTAACGGAGAAAAAATATTAAAATCATCAGAAGTGCAGCAAATATTGCAATTAATGGCAATGAAATCATATGGTTGAAACGTTACTAATTATTACCTGGATAGTTGATTTATTCATTGCTCGCGGCTGATCGGATGCAACATGGTTCTAAAGGAAACCTTTCTAATTGATTCCTTGTTCCTAACTTTACCACAGCTAGCTAGTCGAAACGGCAGACCAACATTTTTAAGTCGTCAGGTGGTCGTCGGGGAGATTTTTACCAGCATGCTTTGCGCGGCCGCCATCTTTAGCGTTATTGTCTATCAATGGCAATGAAATCATATGATTGAAACGTTTACTAATTATTACCTGGTAGCTGGTTTATTCATTGCTCGCGCTTGATCGGATGCAAGCTCATTTCATGATAGAATTATGTCTACAATTAGGTACGGCTAGAAAAAACGACAAAAAGAAACAATGATATTTATTTAATGGTCGTTAATACTCACTCTGAACTGAGGTTGTTGATTCTTGGATTTATCGAGACATGGTGAAACAAACACAGGGCGACCATTTAATAATGCTCGATCCAACTGGAGTGCCTTTTCTGCTGATTTCTATGAAGAAAAAAAGGAATTCTTAGGAAGAGGACATTCTTAATCTGCAAAGCTGTTCATGTCTTGGGGACCTAACAAGGATTCAAACGCATCAACCTTCCTCAGATTTCCCACAATTTAGTAAAATGTACTGTTCCTCCTGCAGTTTTAAAAATAAAATAAATCTTCATGATGAGACCACACGGACTAGACATAGATTTAAAATCAGACAATACTTTTACTGAGTGAATTGTGATTTTAAATCAAATTCACGAAAATCCACCAAAATTAAATGAGAAAAATCCCCCTGGTACAGTAATTCCCTGGTTTCCACTGACTGTGTGACTATCATTTAACACAACAACGATCTTAATATCGCGATAAACATCAGTCGTTAAGGATGGAAGTCAACCAAGATAACCACCCAGTTGAAACCACATCTAAGTGTTCCACTAACCTGGTCTGTGAATTCGAGATAAGCAAATCCTTTGGATCGTCCAAGCTGATTATGTGCAATTCTCACATCCTTTATTTCTCCACACTGCAAATGAATATGTAACATACAGTTAAGAGTTAGATAAGGCATCATCTGGGAGACAGAGCCTCCTTAATTATTCCTGATTGAAGAACATGTTCGATGCTTGCATTTAAGACCAGTGGTAAATATTCTTCCACCTTTTTGGTAATTTTCTCAAATGTGCAGTTATCGCTCACAAATGGGTAATTTTCCCCAAAAACCACTAATTTTCAAGATCATTCCCCAATAAATATGGGCAAATTTGGAACAATATTTACCCCTGTTTGAGACAGCACTATAAGAAAGGGATATAAATCCTTATTATCCTTAATCCATTCATAGCCAAAAAGAATGGAAAAGAGGAAGGTCACACAATTAACTTGAGAAAAGAAGAAAAGATAATAGATGATCAGGAGGAAGTAGCAGAAATTCTCGCTAGTTACTTTGCTACCATGGGTAAAGTTGATGACATAACAAAAGAAGAGTCTAAAAATCTAGATAAACATCCAAGTGTAGCAGTAATAAGGGAAAAAGGAAATGGAAACACAAACTTTACTTTCAAAGAATTGGAGCAGCAAGAAATCAGAAATAGCCTCCAAAATTTGGACACTAAGAAGGCAACAGGCTGTGATGGAATATCCCCTGAATTTATGAAAATTACTGCAAGTGAACTTGCACCCTCCTTGACAACATTGTTCAACAACTGTATTCGCAACAAGGAGTGGCCAACGCTATGGAAAAGGGGGGAATGGAGGCCTGCCTTTAAACAAGAGGACCAACTCAACGAAAAGAATTACAGACCAATCACTATTCTTAACACAATAAACAAAGTGTTTGAATCAAGGCTAAGTGAACAGACAATGAAGTTTATGGAAAATCATTTAAGCATCTATTTAACAGCATATAGAAAAAGGAACAGCACAGAAACAACCCTCCTCAGGCTAGTTGAAGACTGGAAAGCATCACTTGAAAAGAGGGAAGTCATAGGAATTTTATCTACAGACATGAGCAAGGCATTTGACTCAATGTATCCCAACCTGCTGCTAGAAAAGCTAAAGCAGTATGGCTTCTCGCATGAGGCACTTCAGTTAGTAAAGTCCTACTTTGAGGAAAGACAGAATCGAGTTAAGTTGGGAGAGACAAGGAGTGAATGGAAAAGAACAGACAGGGGATGTCCACAAGGTTCATCGTTTGGACCATTGTTGTGGAACATTTTTCAGAATGACCTAGTTCATAAAATTGACTTTTGTAAAATCAGTATGTATGCTGATGATCATCAGTTATACTGTTCAGATAAGATACCCCAGTTGGTAGAAAGACATTTAAATCACGACATCAAAGCTGCAACACAGTGGTATAGTCAAAATCATTTACTAGCAAATAAAAAGAAATATCAGGCCATGGTCATTGGTCCTCCAAAAGCAACAGATACCAAAATAACAGTAAAGGTAGATGAAGAAGAGATTGTTTCAGCAAAACAACTTAAGTTATTGGGTGTAATAATTGATGAGCAGATGAATTTTAGTGAGCACATTAGAGAAATCAGTAAGAAAGCATGTCAGAGACTAGGGGTACTAAATCGATTTCGTAACATCATGTCAATAACTCTGAAAATGACTATCTACAAGACATCAATCCTGCCTTATGTTACCTACTGCAGTACTGTCTGGCATTTTGCCAAATCTTCTGATCTCAGAAAAATAGAGAGGATTCAAGAAAAGGCAATGAAGATAATTTATTGTGATAAATCAAGCAGCTATGAAGAACTACTAAAGAGAGCAAACCTACCTACTTTGCAGAACAGAAGGATCCAAGATATTGCAATATTGATGTACAAGGTTAAACACGGATTGGTTCCTGAGTATATATCAAAGCTGTTTGAAAAGCCAGACCAACATTATGCACTTAGAAACAATGACTTTGTTATACCAAGATACAGAACAGTAGTGAATGGCAAACATTCAATCAGATATTTTGGGCCTAGTCTATGGTCTAAATTAAGAAAATGTGACAGAGAAAAACCTAGTTTGAACTCCTTTCGTAAAAGTGTGAGACAGTTGGATCTAGTGAGCATAGCTACAGACAGCTGCAAGGGACAATGTAAATATTGTAATGAATAACTGACTTTTAGGTTCTTTTTAAAATATGATAAATGTAATTAAATCGTTTTTTTATATTTCTTTGGACATTTTTAGATTATCTTATTTTGTTTTATTTAGTACAATTTAAAATAGTATTCAGGCTAAATAGTGTTCCCAATTAGTATTATTGCTAAATATTTATGACACTTTAATAAAGTTATAATAATAATAATAATTATTGAAATGAAAACGCCTTTATAATACCCCCAAGTAAAGAAAGGCCAAAGACTTCACATTAAAGGAACTTAAATGAGACAAGATGGCCATTGCCTTTAGCAAAGCTTGAGCGAGACAAGATGGCCATTGCCTTTAGCAAAGCTTGAGCGAGACAAGATGGCCATTGCCTTTAGCAAAGCTTGAGCGAGATAAGTTCGGTCAGTATGTTTAGCAAACGAAACTCTGATGAGAAATTGGACTGACTCAAATGACAACAAATTTGAAGAGTCAGTTACATTTAGTTACGATCATAAGGCATTAAAAAACTCACGTCATTGAATTTATTTTTGATATCTTCCTCCGTCGTATTAAATAAGAGATTGCTCAAGAAGACTGTGTTTTCTTTCGAGTCCTCACTGAAACTGAAGATTTTGAAAATTTAAAAACAGACAGAACTAAATGAG
Organism: Aurelia aurita; assembly: GCA_004194415.1. Lineage (NCBI taxonomy): Eukaryota > Metazoa > Cnidaria > Scyphozoa > Semaeostomeae > Ulmaridae > Aurelia > Aurelia aurita. Next base: position 344,030 of record REGM01000108.1, on the reverse strand, counting down.
AACTTGAAGAATGAAGAATGTATGAAATTTCAACAAATCAAGACAGGCCATAAAAAAACTTCTCCTTTTAAGGTTGAACTTTTCTGATCGATGAAGGCATTGAAAAACTTCTCTTTAAACACACCCATGTGTAAATGACCTGGCAACATGGCTAAAATTAGCCAAAGGAAAATGTTTTATTTTAGCTGGCTTTCAAAGCAGTTTTCTTCGAGACAGAATTGTTAATTGGCAGAATTTTTGTTGAATATTACAGGAGCGATTGATGCATGACCGGGAGGAATTTAGGGCAATTTTCTTGCTGGGGATTTCTCCGGAGGAGAATTGATTGGGGTCACTTACACAGGGGTGTTTCAAAGATGTTGCAAACCTTGGAGCCTTCGTTTTTGATGATTCTTCATTTTCGCCAATTTCCATATTTTCCTGTAACGATTTCTCTGGCACCTTTTCCGTTTCTCCAAAGTCATGACCTATTGATAAAACCAGATCAACCATCGGTATACATCAATAATGTTTTTAATGCGAATGAGCGATGGTTGCCTTTACAAATCTGAACAGATTTGTCAAGCCTTGTGCACGAAAATGATAAATGCCGAAATAATTCTGAGTAAATAACTATGAAATGCATCTATGAAGAGAAAAAAATACGAGGTTGATATGATGCATTTTGTGGTCTTTGCGTTAGGCTAGTATGAGAAAGAAACATTCTGAAATTCTGAAAATCATGAAGAAAAGGAGAAAAATACTAAATTTAACTGAAAAAGTAATCAAACTGAAATATACTGGTTTATACAAATTGATTAGCTTGTTGATTGATTGATTGGTTGATTGGTTGATTAAACAAACCTTTTGTTTTCTTTGCTGGCGGCTCTTCGTAACTTTGTTCTTTCACTGACAACTTTCTCTTCGAGATTTCCTGCTATGATAATATAAATATTTTCATTAAGATTTTTCAGAATACGTACAGAGTAAACAATGGTTATTTCCAAAGAGGGAACGAGGACAACAAAGTCATAACTGGTGAAGGGCCTAAAAATTGGCAGCAGCAAAAACAATCAAAACAGCTCACCTTTCCTGGTGCTTTTCCACTTTCCTGTTGATATTTTCTTTCTGTTTGTTCTTGTTTCCCCAACTTCCTGTTCTGTTTATTTTTCTGTAATTTTGCTTGTTTCTGTCTTTCGTTTTTCTCTGCCCGCTCCTTTGCTTTCAGTGTCCCTGACTCTAATTCCTTCAGATTGAATAATGATAATGGTTAAAAGAAGGCAGTTAATTAATTGAAAAAGGTGCAAATTGTTTCATTGATGTTTATGTAAAAAAACAACAAATATGAGCAATTTAGGACCTAGAATTATTAGTAAAAAATTTATACGACCTAACAGAGATCGACTGACAAGTAAAACGAGGTCTTTCAAGCATAAATTGGGAAACTGTTCTACTAGAACACCACTAGAACAATTTAGCCATTAGAGAAATACTTTTGATTTTTAGAACCAACTCTTAGGCACACATCCCTAAATTACATTCTGAATAGTAAACGACCACGGAAGATGAAGAAAGAAATTGAGAAATAAAACAAGATGTATCAAGGAATTTATGGTACCCTTTGGCGTTTTCCTTCAAATTTCTTCAGCTGATTTTCACACCTCTGCACTGCTGATTCAAGTTGTTCAAAAGTACCTAAAAAGAAAAAAATAGATAATTTATAAAAATGTCAAAACTACAGGGTGGATCTAACATTTCTGACCCTTGCCCTTGCCAGATTTAGTGGTAGGCAGTAGTAGAACTGAAATACAGGATATCAATCCATATTTCATTATTGATTTCATGCCTATTCAAGTCAGTGTTGTACAAATGATACCTGATTACAAATGACAAACTTATTCGTCCACGAAAACTACGAGAAAAAATCCATCTCTTGTGTGTTTACAGACCTATGAAAACAATGACGTAATTTTTCAAGCTGCAGGCCAACAATTCTTTTTGATGATTTAAAATATTTTTTCAAAAGACTGTTTAAGACTTGAAATTGGGTTGAAATAATGTGCTGAAGTTGTAAGATAAAAGGCCTGAGTAAACGTTGCCGAGTAAATTGACATTGAAACTGAATGAGAACGTAATCAATTATAAATAATTTACCTTCGATTCTTTCAAAAGATACAAATGCTTCACAAATTTTCTCAGGGTCATCAACTGTGGTTTGGACAGCTCTTTGAAAAGCACGACGACATGACATGATGTCACCATGAAGTCTAATGTAAATACGTAATTTCAAAATCAATAATTAGAAAAAATCTGGAAAAGAAATAAATAAGCACTACTGGGACAGCAGATCGTATAAATGATGAGGGTAGAAGATAAAAACCCTTTACACATCAAGATGGAAATACAGCCAGTTCTCCGCTCAAAATTTGCCACAATGCACGTTTTACGACACTTTAATCCCTTAGCCTAAAAGAAATGCTTAGGCATGCTACCTTTAGAAACATCATTCAATCTAAAAACTCTAAATTAAGACTGCGTTCACACGATAGCGGCACAATTTGAAAACGGTGAAAAATGTGACGGATAGGCCTCCCGTTCACACGAAAACGGCACATGTTTCGCTGGCAGATTTTGAAAACGGTAGATTTTGAAAACGGAACTCTAACCGGCACATTTTGAAAACGGCATCGTGTGAGCACTCGAAAACGATGAAAACGAAAGGGGCTGATCGATTCTTAAGGTGCACGCACATGTCTTTGGCATCAAACTCTTGGGGAGATTGCAACAAGTTTGTTACCGTCAAATGTCCTACCGTTTTCAAAATGTGTCGACATCGTGTGAACGTAGTCTAAGTCTGTCAATTTCTCCTTAAAACGTCACTTTGGTTCAAGCAAAAAATCAATCGATTACGGCGGCTCTCATAATCATTGCGGATCACTAATATAAACCATTTAAAAAAAGATTCAACGCGAAAACAGCTGTACCTCAGGAAATGTGTATATTCCAACCACATATGCGTTTCTTTGCAATGAATTTTCATGATAGCGTCCCACAGCTCTTGTGCTTTTCGCAAGTTACCAAGGAATTTCGACTAAAAAAGTAGAGCTTAAATCAGATTATCTGCTGTATCGGGAAGCACGGAAATTTAACAACAATAATTGCCGTTATATGGTATTGTTCTGCATACAGAGGAAAGTGATTACCTTAGATTATTGAATATAAAATCAAGAATTATGATGTTACTTATCTCCTATTTACAGAACCAGAGATCAATTTATCATAACTCTGAATCTCACAGTTAAAACGCAGGCGAATCGCTGTTTTATCACACCTGAATCACAGATGAATCACTGATCACACCTACCTCAATCATAGCCCAATATCTTCTTAGCAATGAAGTTTTGTCCCCCTCAGAGCTGAAATCTAGATGTAGAAAGAGATTTAATCAAAGACATTGTCACCAAATAAATCATACATTTCAAAGTTTACGCCAGGCTTCCAGATGCGGAATAAAACTAAACAGATAAAGTTACCCAAAATATGTTATTTTATGATATGAAATTTTATTAATTAATATTAAACTCATAAATTGGTATTTGTCTGATAGCCCTTCGAATTTCTTTGCTGGCACATCTTCAATTTCATGGTACATTTTNCAATTTCATGGCACATCTTCAATTTCATGGTACATTTTCAACAGAAATAGTTTATAACTAAGTAAAAATGCATCACAAAAATAAAAAACATCAAAATACAAACTTACAGTGATCAATGTAGTTAATGGCATTTTCAAATGTTTTTCGAAGTTCTTCCACTTTCTCTGTATCTAAGTAAAAGATTAGTAACATTTATTAGCATCACATATAAGTTTTACACGCAAGTTTTATCTAATATTATTTGTATATCGTAAATTTCAACCTAAATCATCAATCTAAAAGGTGGAAGCTTACCAGTGTCAGAATGAAGCCCAAAAGACTCAGGTTGATGTTCAGAAAATTTAATTTTGGGGCCTTGCGGAGGAGCTCTACTTGAACCCCTCTGTTAAATAGGCAATCTTAAGGTAAATAAGCGATTCGTCACCAAATTCGTTCAAAGCCCAACATTTTGAGACGTTCAATGAGATAGAATTTTGAGTAAAAGCATCTAAAGGTGTTCACCTGCTTCCCATGATGCAATTCTTCGTTTCATGTAATCACAATATGTCATCCATAATGCAATGTAATCTTCGCTCAGACTAAAACCACAGCCAAGGGCCTTTTGAAATGTTTCTAAAAAAATGAGAAATCATTCATAAAACAAGAAGAAGCTTTTCTACTTTGTAGTTCGCTTTATTGCTGCTGCTCCCTCAGATAGGAAATTCAAACTATTGATGGTATGTTTGCTAGCATCGCTTTATTGCTGCTGCTCCCTCAGATAGGAAATTCAAACTACTGATGGTATGTTTGCTAGCATCGCTTTATTGCTGCTGCTCCCTCAGATAGGAAATTTAAACTATTGGTGGTATGTTTGCTAGAATTCATACGATCGAATTCACATCACTTAAACTTACAATAAAACATTTGTTTTCTATTTGTTTTTCTACTTGTTATCGAGGAATACAGAAACACTTGATTGATTGATTGATTGATTGATTAATTGACTGCATTGCTCATCAGTAGATTCGCGAAATAAACACAGAAAAATAAAACCCACTACCTTTCACTGTTGTATGATCAGTCTTGCTTAATTCCTTCAAAAAAAAGTTACAAATGTGTTAACAGATAAGATAAAACATTCTAACATATTTTGAAGAAAAATGAGTAAAAACAAATTCTGCTTAAATAGTTGGGATTTCTGGCCGACAAATATAAAAGAAGAACTCTTCATTTGGAAACAAAATCTCTTTGTCTTACTCAGGATAAGCAATTAGTTAAATAAACATTACGTTAGATGAGAAAAGTAAATATACACTTGCCAATGCCTTGATGTAGTTAATCCAAAGTTTAACAACCCATGGACAATTTCTTACTGCTCTTTTATGAACGGGAACCGCAACAGATACCACTTTTAATTTGTTGTCCTGAACAAAGAGATTACAACTGATTAGTAAGGGGGCTTGTCGGAAACAATCTGACAAACAAATTTTTCATTTTATATTCACATCAAGATGCAACTTGGATTTAAAAAGAGAAAGAAATTGAAAATGGTTGCAAGCGATGTTTCAGTAGAGGTATGTGTCGCTTAAGTGGCAAAGTGACTTTGAAATTTTTAAGTACTTTGAGAGATTTATAATCATAGGAACTGTAACTGCCCGCTTTGATCATTTCTGACTGATTAATGCCTTGGCATGATTCATGTCCAAACAAAACGTTCTGTAGCAACACCATCAGTGGCAGCGACATTACATTTTAATAAAAGTAAATACCTTTCGTATCCATTTTCAACCACACTCAACTCGAACGATTAGCAGGTTCTTGATTCATTTAAAAAGAAATAGATAATCTCTCACAAAATGGTTTCCACTTGCAGGCTATTTCACTTGCAACTACAGCCATATCATAATTTGGAAATGTTTTAATTTGAGCCTGAAGATGGGAGAAGTACCTTTTTAAGAACAGATACCTCTTTTAAAACAATACGCAACATCATAGGTTACAATCAACAACTTTCCGTTCTTTTTAAAAGCCCATCTCACTGTATCAATAGCTTACCAAATATTCCGTATATTGTTTCCACAAATTAGCATCGAGACAATTATCTTTGATTGCTCGTTCATAAATACATTGCATTCTCGCAGGATCACCATCCTTTAATTCCATGTCGATGTATGCTTCATATTCTGTTTGTTTTGGTAATGTGGCTGTGCTCTGAAATCAAAGCAATAATTTTTATGAATTTACATGCTTCTTATCTTCTGTATAATTCTGGTTAAATCTGTATAATTCTGGTTAAAATCTGTATAATTCTGGTTAAAATCTGTATAATTCTGGTTAAATCTGTTTAATTCTGGTTAAATCTGTATAATTCTGGTTAAAATCTGTATAATTCTGGTTAAAATCTGTATAATTCTGGTTAAATCTGTTTAATTCTGGTTAAATCTGTATAATTCTGGTTAAAATCTGTATAATTCTTGTTATACATTTTTATAAAAAAGGTTCGATTGAATGGCGTTTGAGCTTCTATCACTTTTGTCCACATTCGAAAATTTTAAAAAATTTATCAAAATATCGTTCGATTCGGACTCTTTTTTAGAATAGCATAGCTAAAAGGTTTAGGGACTTTTCAAATGTGGCTACATTAAACAAATAATGCCGCAGAATCTACTGTAGGCTATTGACATCTTCAGAAATTGCATATAGTACTCAATCAATGAATTTTGCCTTTACATCAAATCATACTGAAATAGTAAATCAATTAGCTCCTTTCAAATAACTATATACATTTGATACAGATTTTCGAAAATATTGTGTAGACTTATTAGACTTGGGCTTTCGCTTCAACAGAGATAACCCAAAGTCAGTCTCAAATTAGATGTCACGTGAGATTTGCGATAACGCAAAGTTACTCATGCAAATCACTTCAGTTGTTGTTATTCGCGGGCATTTTCACGTGACATCTAATTTGAGACAGACTAAAATTAACTAGAAAGGATATTTCTGACGAAGCAAAAGTGAAACGTCATCTGAAAATATTGAAAATCATACCGAAAGTAAAATATAGATAGCTGATACTCACAAGGGCATCTTCAAGGGGTATGCATTTCTCCAATTTAGAACGTGCTTTTTGGTAAGCTTTGTCGATTGCTTCGGTAATAGGCTCCGATGTCCAGTCCTCATATTCTTGCATTGTCTTTCCCATCCCTAAAAAGTATAGCGAGAGTTTATGCTCATTATGTGTAAAGTACTGAGCTTTAAAATTCTATAATTTGTTGTTCTTAAAAGAACGGATTTATAAAAGGTCAAGACAAAGATCTAACGAGTTTAAATACCTACATTAGCAACTAAACTTGATGAATTTACAGAACGAACCTAATAATGGCACGGCAAGTTGTCTTCTGAATAACGAATTGACTCTTGAGATCTGATCGTCGCTAAAATAGGAAAACGTCTTGCATAAATACAAATTGCTCAATTTACAATACAATTCCTACATCAGTTGATCCCTGATCACCACAAATTTGATTCTTATAAGAGGAACACTGATGCACAAGATAAATTAAGTTTTGCAGAAAAGAATGAAGTCAAATTCAGGAATGGCACTAAAAATATTTCTTTGGACGAATATCCACTTATGTTTAGGCATCAAATCTTTAAATTGGCCAGTGTCACATCTTTCTTTTGTCACATCTTTCATGGCTGTTACATCTTTCTTTTGATTGAATGGCCTGAACGAAACTTTAACTACTTTGCTATAATTCTACCATTGGAATTTTCTGAACTCTTGAATATTTTCGAAATTACAGCGTATTTTATATCTCAACTCGTTTGAGGATGTGACATCATCAAATTTCTAAATCGTCAACCAAAAGAGTGAAAACTTTTGCTTGATACCATATTGTAGATATTCATAAACTATGGTTTCCTTGAAAATAATTCCATGTTTCCTCTGAAAGCTTAGAAATGATGATGGTTTTAATACTTTCCAAAACCTTTCTTGAATTCTTGAAAAAGATGAAAACCCTCAAATTCTGAAAATATTGAAGAATTCAGAAAATTCCAGTGGTAGGATCATAGCAAAGAATTCAGTCCAAAGAATAAATTTATAGCCATTTACACTAGCCTTTTAAAAATTTGATGCCTATGCTTATTGGCATTGTTAAAAATTTGAGCCTATAAGCACAATAGTGAACGGCGAGGGGCAAGAACCAGAAATAGTGTGCATGTTTCATTCCATTGACGAGTTACAGTTTATCTCTTTCAGAATATTTCAACTTAAAGAAGACTTACATTTTCTGAAGAGACGTTCCGGCATTTGCCACACTGTGCAATGTCTGTTGAGATATAAAAAGCAAAAATTTACAGATTTCTAAATTTTGTTAATTGCCAAAAGCTGATATTTACTTAAACGGGGTTTAGTCTTATGATGAATGATTCGATTCCGCAAGAAATAATCAACTAACAAAAATAATGGATAAAAAATGATCATACCTGATAGGACTGAAGAAGCTCTATTTCGAATTCTCGATAGCTGTCCCATACGGAAGATCCCTGAAACGAAAACGATCAGCATAATTAACATGNAGGACTCACATCTTCTGAAGAGACGTTCCGGCATTTGCCACACTGTGCAATGTCTGTTAAGATATAAAAACATACAATATACAACAACAATGAGAGATTTCTAAATTTTGTTAATTGCCAAAAGCTGACATTCACTTAAACGGGGTTTAGTCTCATGATGAATGATTCGATTCCGCAAGAAATAATCAACTAACAAAAATAATGGATAAAAAATGATCATACCTGATAGGACTGAAGAAGCTCTATTTCGAATTCTCGATAGCTGTCCCATACGGAAGATCCCTGAAACGAAAACGATCATCATAATTAACATATGAGTAACTAGAAGTTGGTTCATAAATTTTAAATTGATAATGAAAGTTTACAATAAAAGAAAATCAACAAAATCTATCTTCATTTGAAAATCCATGTCAATTTTCTGCATACCAACCTTTACAGTGAAGATTGACTACCGTAAAGTAATATGAACGAAATAACAGAACGGTAAAAAAACATGAATCTCAAAACATGAAACAAATAATACATTTTAATCTTTTAACCATCCCAACTTCTGCCACTCAGTTGGGAGAAAATGTTTGGTAAATTAGACAGGGTAAATGTGCAGCTTTTGCCCTAAGAGGAGCAGTCCCTTTCATAGTTTGAATTCCAAAGGAATGACTCGGTTAGATAAAATATAATATCACCTCAGTTAAATGTAATCCAACGGCAGTGACAGCTTTTTCATAAATATTTCTTACTGCATCTATACCACTTGAGCTTTCAATGCTGTCCATGATATGTTGACAATATTCAATCCAAATTCGCACACCTTAATGAATAAATGAAAAGGAGATTTTTGATTCTGACACACCAGGGCTAGCACAGAAGAAGTTTCTTTTGGGTAGAGTCTGTGCAGATAAATTTTGGACTTTTCCATCACATCGTCAACTATTACCAATTTGCGTTCAAGGATGTATTAATTTGCATTGTATTTTCATTAAATCTAAAATTAACAGTCTCCATTTTTGCTTGTGTTGTCATCAAAATTCTTCATCGGAAACCTTGTCACCTACAAAATTGCTTTTTAGTGAGAACGGATCTTTTTGACGATAGCAACATGATTTGCTGATCCAATTTCAAGCCATAGGAATTTGAATTTACGATGTCTTTACTGCAATGTTTATTATGAATGAACGTAAGACTTGGAATACATACTCATATAATCTTGTACTGCTTTCTCAAGCAAAGAAGTGACATATTGTTTTTGACGCGGCAAAGAAACAAGATGTTTTTCATCTTTCAACCAGTCTAGCCACAGTTCTGTAAAAAAATAGGAAAAAATGTTAGATCATAAATATAGCCCAAGACATAATGGAAAGAGCTAATGAAACAACCGCTCGCTTATTGACGAATTCAAAAATTAACCTAAGAACTTTGTTATTGAGAACATATCTGGTCAAAAGCTGTTTATTTCAGATGGGCTAACCTCTGGAATGAGCTAAATGTAGAAAGAAAAGAATATTCACTTTTGAGAAAATTCTGGAATGGGCTGATTAAATCTTTAGGCCTTGATTCATGGTTGGTATGTATTTCCTTCAACAATTTACTATCCGCAAAATTGTAATTATTGTAACCTTATCAATTTATTAAATTGTGTATCTAAGGCACAGCCCCACTGGCCCCTGTAAATAAGTTTCTAACTGAAGGGCCTCCAAATCTAAAAAAGTAGACATGAACTGAAGAACAAATCAAAGCTTAAAGATATGGCTGACTCGCTATTAGTTGCAGAGAAAATAAAGGTAAATCTTGAAGAAATTAAAATGTAGATAGTTAGAAACAACCTTCTGTAAGCGGGAAAAGTTCTGCCATCTTTTCTCTTGCTTTTCGTGAGGCGTCGAGATCACCACTTGATTTCAGTTCATTAATCAACTGAATATGACTGTCATAATGAAATGGGTTGGCCTCAATCTAAAAAATAAAATTGTTTGTGCTTGAAGATAACAAATCGAAGAGCGTAAGTGAAAACTAAATGCACTTAATAATCTAAATGCAGTAAAATCAGTTATGAAATCAAACTGACTTTTTTTATTCGTTTGGGCCTGCTCGAGGGGCAAATCACTCCTAAAATCTCTTTCGTAAAAAATCTCTACAAATCTTCAAAAATACCAAAAATCTCGAAAAATCTTCATGAAATCTTAGAAATCCCAAAGGAGATCCTAAGAATCTTAAAATCTCAAAAGGGAGAGATTTGCTTGAGAGAGTTGCTGCCAAGCGCATGGTCTTTATTCCCCAGATGATGAATTTCAGAAAAAGTACTTCACAAATCTTGCTTTCATTTAAAAAATGGCTGAAAATGAATTTTCTTTTTGTGGCGTTTCGTTCATGCATGCCCCAACTAAATTTCCTTGGCTTTCAATAGATTCTGGAAAAGGATGAAACACCTGTCTAAACTCAACTGGGCTGGGCTGGAACTTGGAGTGATAAATAGAAAAACAATATATAATAATCTGGATCATCAAAACAATCAAGACAACATGAAAATTTTGCAAAGGATCCAGCCTGGTCTGGTCCGTAGTACTTCCATAGTACAAATCATCAACCGATATCAGGAACAGCTGCAAAAGTCTGCAAAAGTTTTAGAGTGAATAGGCCGCATAATACAATAGCCTAATTTAATAACTCACAGCAGCTCGCAAAGTTTTGATANAAATCTCAAAAGGGAGAGATTTGCTTGAGAGAGTTGCTGCCAAGCGCATGGTCTTTATTCCCCAGATGATGAATTTCAGAAAAAGTACTTCACAAATCTTGCTTTCATTTAAAAAATGGCTGAAAATGAATTTTCTTTTTGTGGCGTTTCGTTCATGCATGCCCCAACTAAATTTCCTTGGCTTTCAATAGATTCTGGAAAAGGATGAAACACCTGTCTAAACTCAACTGGGCTGGGCTGGAACTTGGAGTGATAAATAGAAAAACAATATATAATAATCTGGATCATCAAAACAATCAAGACAACATGAAAATTTTGCAAAGGATCCAGCCTGGTCTGGTCCGTAGTACTTCCATAGTACAAATCATCAACCGATATCAGGAACAGCTGCAAAAGTCTGCAAAAGTTTTAGAGTGAATAGGCCGCATAATACAATAGCCTAATTTAATAACTCACAGCAGCTCGCAAAGTTTTGATATTTTCATCTTCTTCTTCATTAAGTTGGTCGCCATCAGAAGAATCCGAGCTTTCGTCTGAACTTTCTTCTTCCATTTCGTCCTCTTTAGTTTCAGTTTCAGCTTTCGCAGCTTTGCTGTTTAGGACGTCCTCCATCACTGCCCAAGATTGTTTTGCGATTTCAAAACGATGAGTATACTCATTACAGAAGTCTCCCTCCAACTGATTTGTCTGTACAATAGAACTTAAGTGAAGTGATGACAACAACAACAACGATTAAAAGTATGAAGCTTGTGTAGTAGGTCTGATTTGATGAGAGGCAAAATTGAAATCGAGGTTTGTTCGATATGGCTCAAGAAAAAGGCCTAAGAAGCATGGAAGAAGTGGGAGCTGTGATGATGTGAGATCTCCTTGCAGAAAAGCGATGCTACCCTTACGTCTCACAGCGTACCAGAATCTTGGCTCAAAGCGCTATTTGAACATGAATTCCAGCATCATAATGGGAGCTTTGCGGAGAAGAACCGTTTTCAGCCCAACGAAGATTATTGATCAACCTGCTGGAGTTGGAATGGCAAGAACGCTAAAATCAAACATTCAACTTGATTCAAATCGTTTTTCGAGAATCCTAGAGAGACAAGAAGGAAACGCAAGACGATATTGTCAGAAGGTTGAGGATGCACCACAGAAGACTTTGATGGAAAAAGTGAAAGACTTTTGGAATGGACCAAACTTCAAATACTGGTTTATTGGAGTGTCTGCTTTTTCAACTTTTATTGGTTATTATAGTCTTAATGCATATAAAAGTACCAGAATTAACATTACATTACCACCAGCTGAGCCAAATCATGTCACTATTGACCGTTTGACTGAAATTGATGCAATTTTTAACAGCCTGCATAACAGTAAGAAATTAGGGGGCAAAATAAAATGTGTGGCAATATGTGGGCCAACAGGGTCTGGTAAAAGTCTACTTTCAAATACTGCAGCTAAGAGATTAATCCAAGATGTTGACTGGAATCCTATTGGCTTGCCAAAGTCCCATGTTAGTGTATTTTTGAATGGAGATTCCGCAAAGAGCTTCCTGTTATCACTACAAGCCTTTGCTGCACATCTCAAAATAAGACCATCAGAAATTAAAGAAAAATTGAAGGCACTCCCAGAAAAATGTTCCAAAGCGGTTCAAAGCAAGATCATCTTAGAGCTGGTGAAGGAAAAATTAGAAAAACATCCAAATTGGGTTTTTGTGATTGACAATTTGCAGCATGGTAGCTCTGATGATGTCATCAACATATTAAATGAAGTTATTTTGAATGAAGAAAATGCATCCTCATGGAGCAAAGGGACCTTACTGATGACATCAGATGGCTGTAACCTTAGCAACATAGCTGGCATAACGCAAGTCAAAATGGAACCAAGGTGGATATGATAAAATAGTGGGGTTTTTCAAAATTGATGTCACCCAAAAATCCCCCCTTCAAAATGTATCATGTGTTGTCACATTTCATGTTACCTCCACTTTTCCTTAGTTGCCTGACATCATTTTTAAACAGCTGCATTCAATTGTCCCACTTACTTGTAATATTAAATCATGCCCATTGACATGTTTAGCATTGCCAAAGTCTTGGTGGTCACTTCAATCAAATCAGGACACAATAGAAATTCTTAAAAATTCATTTTTGGTCAGTCTACATTTCTAATCACCAAGCTCATATGATGCAGTCAAATATTATCAATGATAGTATGCCAATTTTAAGAGATCATTCATATTATCCTTGTCCATCAGAAGCAGTTAAACTAAAAAGGCTAGAATAAATTCTTAAAAAGTAGGAAAATTTGAACTGTGAGCTGTCAGTATAGAGATGTCCTAGGGCATCAGGATGGCTACCCCTCCTGGTAAGAAGTTGTTTCCAAATAATTAAAAAAGTAGTCAACATATGGTCTGCATGCTGCCTAGTTGACATAGGAATACTGAGTTGGTAAGCATTGAATATTTCCTATTTGTTTTAGATTGACTGAGAAAGATGCTATAGCTTTACTCAAAGATCTTACAAATATAAAGGATGAATCTTTTGAAACATCTCCTCCAACGAAAGTGCTGTTAAGCAGAATTTCATACCATCCCATGGCAACAGTTTGTGCTGGAATTTTGATGAGAGACAGATTACAGAAGAAAGAACTGAGCAGCATTGATGGTGTGATGAGAGATTTGACGAATGAAATCACAAGAAATAGCATAGAAGTCATGAAATCAAGCATCTTATCAACGAAAGATGGAATTGCAGAGTCATTGATTGTTGCAGAGACCGTGATTTCAATGGCAATGAAGCTACTGATCAGTGACAGCCCTCATTTGTCTTCCACAGTTGACATGATGGCTGCTTGTGCCCCAAGAACCCCAGTTCCATCTGTCTATATTAGCAGATATTTGCGGCACCCCTCTTTGAAGCTACCCCCATTGACAATAGCCGATTCACCACAGGGAAACTTGCAGCAAATGTTCAAGGGACAGTCAGTCACAGACAACATCGATGAAGCACTTGATCCAAAAGGGAAAGCATGGTCCAACAAGAGTATTACAGAATATGTCACTAAAGTCGAAGACTGGTTTACTGAAATTTGGCAGGCCCTCAAAGAGGTTTACAATATGTATTATGGTAAGGTCTCACTGGATCCTGTGGATACAAGCATCAAGTTTATGCAAGATTGCGAATTTATTTCGTCATGGAAAATGCAACCTGGAGGTACTGTGAAGTTATTGTTTGTTACTACATGAGAGACATATTTTTATTGATAATTCTTTACTAACGAATGCTTTAAACATTAATTTGGTTTGGTTAACATCTCTAAGCACACATCTGTCTTTACTAATATACTTTCTGGGATTTTTCTTGAAGAAACCGTTTGAAAAGTGTGGAAAATAAGTTTACCGCTCTTTATACACATTTATAGTAAAGGGAACCATCTTGACACGAAAATATGGGTGACGAAATGGAAGCAAGACCGTTGTGAAATATTTTGTAAATTTATCTTGTAAAAAGTCATATTGTAACTCATCTTGTCTTGTAAGTTGTTTAGTGATTAATTAAAGTTGCCTTCCTTTCAGATATGGAGTCATACGCAATGTAACTCATCTTGTCTTGTAAGTTGTTTAGTGATTAATTAAAGTTGCCTTCCTTTCAGATATGGAGTCATACGCAATTCATCCACTCATTTATGCCGTTGCAAGACAACACTTCATTTCGAAAACCGTTCCAGAATTGGAAGCGAAATTTATGGAAGAAGACGAAGTGCGTTTTGAAAGCCAACCTTGGTTCAAGAAAATGAGCAATTATGACCCAAAATCAAGTTTGATAAGATTCAGAAACAGCCAAGGTAAAATGGATTCCATCCCACCAAAACCATCTACTTTCGTCGAATTTTACAACAACGCTTTGATCAATGTTAGTAAGGTTTTCGAGGACCAGGGCCTGAAGTTTGACGAAACTAATTTCAGGTTGCTAAATGCAGAAGATAAGCTCAAGTATTTACAAGGACATTTAGATAGAATCATGCATTCACTCAGTGAAGAAGTTAGATTATCAAAACAAACAGTTTCCGGTAAAACAGTGATGAAATATCTTGATATTCACGTTGAATATGTCCAACAGAATCATCCAACGGAAAGTACCGGCCTAAGAAGCAGGATCACTGGAATGCTAATGTCAGCAAAGATGGCTCAAAATGTTGAAAATGATGTCGACACGGCCATTTTGAATATACAAGAAGCCTTGAAATTGCGGAAAGAACATTATTCCAATGAAAACATCGAAAGAGCTAGTGTTCTTAGTCAGCTTGCTGCGTTGTACAACTCAAAGGAAGATCCTGAAAAGGCAAAACAGAACCTGGAAGAAGCGATCGAAATTTATGAAACGCAAAGAAGAAAAGATGGAGAATACAAACGGCCTTTGGAATTAGGGAAAGCGTTAGGTGCACTTGGTGTAATTTACGGAACACTTGGTAACAGAATAAAAAGCAAAGAATTGATTGAACGAGGGTTGATGTTACAGCAAACAGGCGCGCCTGATCTGTCTGATGAAGCTCAAAGCAAACATTTCGGTGGTGAGTTTGCAAGCGCGCTTACTGATCTTGGACATTCTTATGTTTCACTTGGAATGCCCTTGTATGGAAAGAAGATTTTGAATTTAGCGTTGATGGCCCATAAGAATATTCGTGGAGAAAAGCACCCTGAAGTTGTGAGGACAATAACTGTGTTGAGCATTGCTCATCTAATGCAAGGACATAATGAAGAGAGTCGAAAGTTAAGAAAGGAGGCAGGAAAACTTCAGTCACAAATCAATGCTCTCCCGTTTTATTAATAATAAAATTGTTCACTTCTTTAGTAAAAAGAAAGTTTGTAGTATGTTAATATGTCTATTTCTTTGTTTCATTACTCAACTGCCTTGATGTAGAAGTTCTGTTCCTTCGTTTCACTTAAACTTTGCTAGAATCACCAAAGCATGCTTTTTTCGTTAGAGTGGTGTTAAAGGATCAAAATTGGCCCAAGGCATTATCCCTTGGGGATTTCCTAAACTGTCTTCTTCACTTCTTTCATATCTCTAACTTTGATTAATCAGTACGTTGAAAACCTGCATGATTAGACAACAAACTTAGGCCCCGTTCACACTGCTCCGTTTTTGTACAGAGACGGAGAGAAAAACATCCGTTTTTGTGAAAGTGTTCACACTGATCCGCACAAAAACAGCACAAATACGGAGGTTTTCGAAAACGCTGTCGAAAGTGGATATCCACAAAAACGGAGGTTTTTGTAAACGCACTGGATCAATGTGAACGCACAACAACAGAGGTTTTTGAAAACGCTGCAATATTCAACAATGGGGTTCACAAAAATGGAGCAATGTGAACGCACAAAAACGGATGTTTTTCGCTCCGTTTTTGTAATAAAGCAGATCAGTGTGAACAGACAAAAACGGATGCTTTCCCCTGCGTTTTTTGTACAATAACGGAGCAATGTGAACGGTTAGCTTCGATTCGACGAAAACGGATAATAACAAAAACGGAGCAGTGTGAACATAGTCTATATCTTGTTAATTTGCTTAATTGTCCATCCTAAAACAATACAGGACGAACTGTTAAAGTGAGTTGCATTCGGACCCCAGTTTATTACGGAATAGAAGCAATCAAAGAGACAAGTCAGATTTCGTCACAAAGGTTTTTACATTTTAAAATTAAGCCATGACCAAAAAGAGTTTTGGTATACTTTTATATTCCTGCTTTCTAGAAGTTAATTTCCATACACATTGATATCAAAGTGTTTCCATTTGAAACCACAGAGTAAAGCGAACTATTTATTTTCCCTAGGAAACTTATTTTGGTACCACCGTTATGCCTCTCCTGCAGTAACGATAACGGTGTACCTATATTTTGGTACCACCGTTATTCTTACAACGTGAGTAAGATTTTAAGCCAACGAATAAAAATTCACAACTTTCTCGAGATCGAAGGAAGATGTGCCTCTCCTGCAGTAACGATAACGGTTTACCTATATTTTAGGAATTCACAGCATTCGTTGATCGATTTTTGAAGAGATCACACCCACATAGATTTTCAGTTATATATTTTGTTTATATTGAGTCTGTTACATCATGTCATATCATACAATTCTTTCAAACACATTTCATGTTTTAGGAAATACCCTCTAACTTTTTCCTTCGAATCCTCATCCTTCGGCCTTATTTGGAATGGAACAACATGCAATGAGGGTTGCATATTGAAGAAGTTTTCAAAGAAAGAATTATGAGAAAGAAAGGGGGTTCAAATCTGTTAGAAGTTTCATTTCGCGGAGAAATCATGGAAAACATAACGAACTCCTGGAGAAGGAAGGGAGAAGGAAATGCGTGCCAACATTTTACTTTCGAACCTTCGGCCTTATTTGGAATGGAACAACATACAATGTGAGTAAATGCGCATGCGTACTATGATACAATTGGGTCTTGGTTGTTGTTTGTTGAAGAAGTGTTTGGTGAAAGAAAGAAGAAGGGGAACTCGAAGCTGCGAGGAAGAGATTTATTTGCGAAAGAAATTAATGAAGAAAAGGGAAGATGAATGCCCGACCAAAGCTAAGATCATCTTCAGAGATATGTGCAGATTGCAGTTCACCTGGTAAGTATTTGCAACAACTGCAATGGCTGAGAGAGGAAATATTTCTGTATTAGATTCCTGGTCATATTAGGTTAGGCCCATTGGGTGTGATAGATTTTTGACGAGGATCCTAACTTTTTATGTTTTTGCACCTTATCATAGGACAGAAAGGTTTCTGAATGGGATGAATATAATTTTGAAGTGTTGTTCTATGTTGCTGTTCTTTACTAAGAAGAGACTCCTTGCTGCAAATTGGGAAACGTCAAATTTGTTTGACCAAACTCTATTTCCTTATTCTCATTTTGAGGATTTTAGTGGATTTTAGGCCTACTGCTTAGGCCCTAGCTTAGGCTTGACAAATTAATCGTCTGTTTGTTGGTTAATGAAAAAATCAAAACTTGTAATATTTCAGAAAATAGTCTAAAATCGAATCAAAATGTGCAGATGGCTTTTCAAGAAATTTCCATACTTTATCAGCCCAAAAATCCCTGAATTTTGAAAGGATTTTTTGGTGCATAAATTTCTCCTGAAACAATAGCTGAACAATACATCTATTGTCTTTAACAATTAAGCTTTGGTGCATGGGTGCAATTTCCAGTTAGTAGTGATATAACCATAGAGTTTTAATTCCTTTTAGGACCAGAATGGGCGTCAATCAACAGAGGAGTCCTCATTTGTGATGAATGCTGCAGTGTTCACAGAAGTTTAGGACGTCATGTTTCACAAGTGAGGCATCTTCGCCTTGCACCCTGGAATCCTTCCTTATTAGCAGTAAGTATGGTATCCTTCATTTACTGTTTGCGTCAGGGTTTAGACAGATACTGTTAGCATTAAATCTCAAAACTTTGACTGTCACAAAAATGTACAAAATTTAAAAGGCACAATATTCTGATTCTCCTCTTCACATTAAAGTGAATCAACGGAGCTAAGTGGATGTCATCAATAAATAGGACAATGAAAACTGCTACCCACGCTATTGTTCCTCTGGCTAAACAATATACGATATCCACCTACGTGTCGAAATCATCAAATACAATAGGCTAATAATAGAATACCCAGACCCCTTCCGCGCGGGGCTTTTATATCCGTTGATTCTCTATAAGTAATATATTAAATTTTTAGGTTCTTAACTTGGTTTTGAGAATTTTTATTGCCTACAGTGTGTAAATGTTTCCTTCTTTCCTGTGATTGTGGTTAAAACCATAGCAAAATTTCAAAAATTCAAACTCCTGTAAAATTGAGATTTTGATAAAACCTTGTTTCCTAAATTCAAATATCAAGACGTTTTTTAAATGTGAACAAAAAATGTTTGTGAAACATCAACTTAAATAGCTTGTGGATGTTTGGACAAAATTTCTAGATGACAAATTTGCCTTCTAGCAAGGTTCGGTAGGCCATTAGTTTTCAGCATTTGAAGATAGTTCAAACCACAAACATGAAGGGCTTTTGATTGAAGATGTCATAAACGGTTTGGCAGTGTACCAAGGAGCAGGATGTTTGTTAAAAATAGTTTAAATGCATCCATTGTTTTCTGTGCCAAATTGTGATGAAGAAGTATTGAAATGGGGTCTACAAGGGGACATTGGGTAATCCAGGTGTGAAATTAGAAATTAATAAAACATAGTAATCCAAATTAGCATCTTTCTGAATTATAATTGACTGTTGAATTGTTGAATGTCAAATATTCAATGATGAACACATAAAAAATTTTCTTCACATATATAATCAGGCCTGGCCGTGAGCATTTTAGCAGGCGAGCGGTACATCGCTCTCCTCCGTATAGTCAGGCGGGCGATTTTCAGTAACCCAAAATCGTTAAGAAATGTGTATGGATAAACGGGGAATGTAATATTCGTCTTTAAACAGCTAACTTTTCAAAACAAGAAGGCCATCCTCCAGCAGAAATGAAATGATAGTTGTATATAGTCGTAAATCAACCGCACTTTCACTAACGAGGTTATGAACAGAACTAAATATAGTAAATATAAGATGAAGTATTAAATACGGAGTAGAATCTTCAATCTTTGCCATTATCTCCTCAATGTTAGTTCCAATCCAAGAGCAGCCCTGTTGTCGTACTTTTCGAAAGTCTTTAGCGCAACAGTCGATCCTTTTTTTATTGGTCGCCATGTTGAAATGATATTATCGATTCTGTGAGGGCAACTTTGTCGAAAGAACAATCTGGTGTAAATGAAGCCATTCAAAAAATATGTGCCCCAGTAGCTATTTAAAGTGTTCATTTGTTTTTCGCCTGACTAGTTAAGTAGTTAACGATTTACAGGAGTAGATGACTTCCTAAGTGTTAAAGAGGAGATTAAAAGGTGAGGAAATTTAAATAAGGTCAAAATAATAAGGGGATTAATTTCCTGTCAAAATTTTAGTAATAAATGAAAGCCCAAGGCGGGCGGTTTCCTTTAGAACTGACGTGGAGGCGAGCGATGAGTAGCTCGCCTCGGCCACCCGAGGTGAGCGTGGAGGCGGGCGCGGGCGATCGCCCGCCTTAAACGGCCAGGCCTGTATAATGATTAAGAATTTATGAAATATTTGAAATTTATGAACAACTCATTATATATACATGCAGATTACCCATTTCAACCCCATAGATGATACCATCTTATTTCTCCTACCAGTGACAAAAAATCAAGATCATTGAACAATCAAGAAAAATTGAAATTATATGCATAAATTGTTATCATAAATGAATTTATTGCATATTTTTTGTTGATTACAGATGGTGAGAACTTTGGTCAACAATGGAGCCAATTTGATTTGGGAACATTCGTTATCGGATCCAGGACAGATGAAAAGTGGGATAAGGAAGCCTAATCCAAAAGACCCAGTGCAGTAAGTAGTGACAGAAGCCAACTTCTATGCATGAGGCATCAATAGCATTACAAAATAGATAATAATGGAAAAGATGGGGTAAGGATGGGGCATTTTAGAATCAACTGTTAGTACCCTCACATGAGCAAACTCAGACTGGTCTGAGTTTCAGATCGGGGTAGTGTCTGCTAATTTGCCTCCCCCTCACATGAAAATTTTCAAACCGGTTTGAGTTCAGCTCACTTACTCTGCACATGCGCATTTCACAAAATCTTTCCTGAACATAAACAAACATGGCGCCAATTGGTTTGAGAATTCATTTCGCCCCAAAACGAAAAAAATTTCTGCTCACATGAAAATTTCAGGTCGACCTGAAAACTCAGACCGACCTGAGAGACCGAAACGAATTTCAGGTCGACCTGAGTTTCATTTCGCCTTCGTCATGTGAGCACTCCAAGGGCTTCAACTGTAGACCGAAACGAATTTCAAACCGATCTGAAACTCAGACCGGTCTGAGTTTGCTCATGTGAGGGTAGTCTTAGTTTCCCTGCAGAATGAACAATGTATATAGTATCTTGGGAAAGTGTCCTATCAAAACCATCTTTTCCATGATTTCTTAGTGCAGTTGCCCTCGTGTCCCAAAAAGTAAATTCTGAATATATATACCCTGAAAAAAGCTTTGAAAGAAAAAATAGTCTTATTGTTAATTCTAGAGTTTATCAGTTAACTTTTTGATGTATATATGTTTTTTCATGCAGTCCAGTAAAGTACAATTTCATCAAAGCAAAATATGAGATGTTGGCTTTCGTTCATCAACTACCAATTTCAGATGATCTGTCTGTTACCACTTTGAGCAAGGTTTGAATACATCGTTATTTATTGTTAACTGGTTAATTTGAAGTCCTTTGTGGGCTTTGATGTGACAGGCATGATTATTTTTGAAGGAAGAAAATCGTCTGATGATGATCTGAACATTTATCTTGATCATTGCCTTACAAAAAATATGAATAGTGATTTGTGAAACTGTTAGCATTTTCATCCTTTAATTGTCATATGCTTCATAGCTCAAGGGGCTGCTTAAGCTAAACTTCCAAAAAACCATGACCTTCTCTCCCTAATGCACTCAAGTAGCAGCAGATACAGTGCAAATGAAAATGTTTTCTATAGGTTTGAACTCCGTAGAATTGCTCAGTGCAATCAGATTTGTCATATCATCAAAGATTTTGGAGATACGGCTGGATTCTGAGCCACAAGTTTTGGATGTGTTTAAACACACGAAAGCCCATTCAAATTCTATGACACTCCCTTTGTTTACTAAAATCTTGTACAGCAGCCCCTTTAAAAGTACTTAGGCTGAGTGCTGCCTGCTTACTGTGGGGCTCCTACTGCACCTAACTATGTAAATTTGTGTCTCAATCATTTCTCATACATATATATTTTTACTTAAAATGTTTTCATTCTTATACAGCAACTATATTCAGCAGCCAGAACTGGGAACTTGGAAACCTCTTTGCGACTTCTCTCATATGGTGCACAACCTAACTTCTTTCACGGTGTAAGTGAGGCCATTTGATTGAGTAAAACCAGCTTTGCTAAAAATGGCATTATGTGTCTTTGCTAAGCAGTGACAAGGAATCATTACTCCATAAGGTACTGAAGTGGATTTCCAAAGGACTAAGCAGGACAAGAATTACAAAATTTTAAAATTTTGAAAAGAGCTTATGTACCTTAATTTTTGTGGCATTCAAATCATTTTGCAATCATTACAAATTTTTCTATCAATATGATTACGCAGAGTACTTTTTAGCTAACTAAATTATAGCTCTTGGAAGGCTTCGCCATCCCAACAGGAATTTGATGAAGTCAGTGGCATCACCAGGGGATGGACTGGGGTGGACATGTCCACCCCAGTTTCTCAGAGTGGTACTTATTCATCAGCAAAAATAGTGTCAAAATGGTTGGGTATACCTTACAGAACCTAATTCTTTACTTTGTCCACCCCACTTTACAGGGCTGACGACGCCCCTGGATCAAGTAGAAGAAGTTGTTGAAGTAGAATTCAAATGCTGTAGAGAGAAAAGTAGAGTGTTTCTTTATGATATTGTCATGTTGATATTTGCTGTGGCTTTGAGCAAATGGCTTTTGTTTTACTTTGGAAGTAATATGTTGGTTGTTTTGTAGCATTTTTATCAGTAATTTATATGTGTATTTTTATTTCAGGACTTAGGAAACAGCCCATTGCACGCAGCTGCAAAAGCAGGCCAAGCAACTCAAGTAGAATTATTGATCGTTAATGGTGCAGACCCAAGTGCGTTAGATTCAAACGGGAAAACTGCGGCCGAAATAGCCATGTAAGTATCAAACAAGAAGGGGAGACTTTGTAACAAATGCTAAATTGCTTTGAATGAGATGCCAGTAAAAATCACTTTGTGATTGAAAAACATTTCTATGGGATGTTCACAGCTGATTATTCAAGTTGCGAATCTAAGCTGCAAATGGTACTCCAAAATGTTAATGGATGATTCACTTGTTGTGTGTGTGAAAAGGGGCTACTAAGAGAAACCACAAACATGTATTAAAAGAGGAAGGATGTATCTAAAATATGGCTGCTTAAAGTTTATCTAATTCAGAAGCTGAACAAATAGGCATTACAATTCTTGGATTTTTATGTCTAATTCAAACACTTATTGCTCATTTTCTGACTTAGAAATAGAATTCTGGTGGCAGTTAAGTTGCTTTATCCATTTTATATTAATAATTGCCCATGTCGTTTCTTGACAATCCCTTTTGGCATGCACAGTGAGTCAGTCAGCCATCAAGGTTTCAGAGCATCTTTCGCAGCATTTTTGTCTCCTTTTTCAACTTATCGGCCATATAAACCCCTTTGTTAGCAATTGCTAATTGCTTTGTGCCAGCATGTCAATCATAAGCCGCGGATCCTATTGCTACAAATCTACCATTCATGCATCAAACACTTTTCTGGATTTATGCTCTGAAATTAATGCTAATCCCTGCTTAACAGAACTAATATGTGTGATTCACAATAGACTCAGTTTCTTTTTAACCGACCTGAGCTTATTATTTTGTTGGAAAGGATTTAAATCCATGCTTAGCATATTTATTGCAATGGTATAAACAGATGTATAGGATTAGAAATTATCTTTGATTTCACCGATCATAGAATAGTCATTCTAGTTAGCTGAATGGTCCAACAGATAGATGTTAGCAGAGCAGATGATTTAGATTGGTTGTATTCTGTAGAGGATCACAGAGATTATGATATTCAACCAGACTTGATGAAAGGATCCAAAAAATTACACTTAATGATAGCGATAATTCTTGTGTGTTGATATTTAAGGATCTAAATAAGAGATCAATTGTCATGTAGATTTTCACGCCTTTGGGACTTATTTAAATTCATATCTACATCAAAATCCAAAAGTTTTGGACAGTAAAAGTCTGGGACAAAATTTTATTCGAAGCCTTTTGTCCGAATTACCATTAAAAGCCTCCGAAAATTTTTTGGCTAAATTTTTTTCGCATGAAACTTTTATTTGAAGCATCCAGTACTGCGTTTTGGTAACAATTAGGTTTATTCTATGCAAATATAGCCCATTTCAAGCGAAAAATTTGATTAATGAGCTTTATAAAAGGAAAATGTTTTCGATTTTTCAAAAACTGTTCGACACTTTTTTGTCCGAATTTTTGTCCGAAACTTTTCCATCTGAAACATTCAGATGTTAATGTACTTATATTCACGATGATTTGGTGTGTGTCCTTCCTTCTGACTAGATTTTATTGACGAAAACAGTTCTTGCACTCCTCCCATACCTGATTCTCTTCCTGGTGATAGTTCAGTTTCATGTCTTCAAACGAAATGTTTGTGAAAGTTATAGATACTATGAAAATAAAACGATTTTGTAGACTTTTCAAGTCTCCGAAATAAATTAAAATGTTCTTTGTACATTTTCTAGAATCTTATTGTTGTTTTGCCTTATGACAAGTGATCATATTAAAAGTTATACTCCCGAACAGGGGACGCCTCCATAACCTGCCCCTGTCTTATCAAGACTTTAACCGACATTTTACTTGCTTTTATTTGTGAACAGGGAAGAAGGCCATACCGATATTGGATATCGAATCATCGAACATATGTATGAATTAACGGACAGATTAACTTTCTATCTTTGTGGCCGACGACCAGGTTAGTGCAGTAAACAGCCGCTCGTGTAGTAAAGTAACCAGTGTTTAAAGCAGAGCTTGGGAGCTGACCTCACTTAATTGGTTTGTACTTAGCAGTAAAGAATGCATGGACAAATTAAGATTTTCGCTTAACCTATTTGCATCTGGTACGAGCATGCTACGAGCTACTACTATGACTATGACTCTCTACTATGACTACTACTATGACTCTCTAAGACTTTTTCTAAGAAGCAGATATCTTAACGATAGCTTTTAATAAAGGGATACCGCCTCTATCTGCTGAATGACTTGAGGGCCATAGAAGCCATGCATATCTATTTTAAAGAGTTATTATTTGTTCTATTCATGATAAGATAAACTAAGTAACATAAAATACATCTGTACCGTTCTTGGCGTAGGAAAACACATGGCCATCTGGCCTCCACCAAGGACGGTACTTACAACTCTACAAATCCAATTTCGAAACAAAAGAAGCGAAATTAAAGACAGCAACATGCAACCAGATCTCACCAACAGTCAAAGAGAAAGAAAGGGAATGGCAGTTCCATACCAAACCATGCAGTGGCTCTAACCCTTATAGATCATAGATTTTCGTCAATTTTGCATCATGAAATCGCCACTGGATGGTACATGACGAAACTCCAGCACTTTACTTTGAGAAAATTTGGATGGTTTAGTGTGAGGAAATTATTCTTTGCTGACAAGAAGAATTTTATTATATGCTTATATTTGATTGTTGCACTCGTGATTGACAAACATATTTATCAAATGGTCACTCCACTCCACGCCAGCTTTCAATTTCGTATGGATATCAAATCCACATCGAAATTAAATCATTAATTACTCGTGTTGTTAACGATATTTTATGAGCATGTTCAAATCATTTTTGACATTTTAATTTTCACAGATCATCGAAATGGAATTAATTATTTCATCCCTGCATTAGCAGACAGGTGAGGACCATATTTTCATCAAATATTTGTTTAATCCGTTCCAGAAATAAATTGACCCTAAATCCTATTGACGTAAGATTAATTTAAGAATTCTGATTGGTTTTCTTTCTTCAGTTGGTTATTGATCTTGAAAAGATTACCATCACGGATTATCATCATAATTGTAATGATAATTTTTGATAACCGCCAAAATAACAAATCCAGACGAGCAGAAATGAAATGATCTGAAACTGCAAATAACGTATTGGACTATCCAGATCTTGCAGAATAGACTCGAGGATGCTCTTGATTAGAACGGCGGAAATGTGCCCTGGGGAAAATGATTTGAAATTCCTTTGCGGAAAACTTTGTTATCAAAATCACATACACTGTACACTGTCACGGAATTTTTGTGAACAGTAATAACTCGATGGAAAGTTGTCCTATTTTTATCTAAGTGATACCCTGTGCCCGAAAGCTGGTTAACAATGAGCCTTGTTTGTGCCTGAATTTTAAGTCTAAATTGATACCCTTTCAATCACGGTTCATCCCCGTGCAATTCACAATTGGACTACGAAGCCAGAGAGAGTAGACAAAGTATCCAACATGGGAGATCAGCAACAAACTTGATTTCTGTTTTCCACGGATAA
>REGM01000108.1:265405-317096 GCA_004194415.1 Aurelia aurita | reverse complement strand
ACATTTCAGACATTAACATTAATTTAAAATTGCATTATTTCTAGACAGTACGTTTTATCAAAAATTCGTGACACCCTTTTGCAGTTCAGGACCTTAAGTCTTAGGTAAATAGATAGTCTTGGTCGAACAATGCCCGATGAGGTACACCAAGATTTTTCCGCAAGGGTGGTCAATTTCGCCTAAAATCTGGAATAAATCATTTGCGTTTTTATTTAATCAACTGGTTATATTTTTATGGTATTCTACGTTTTATTCTGCTTCGAATAACATATAAGTTTGTTTGGTATAGTTTAAGGAACGGCCGTGAAAAGTAGAGTTTCTTAATCGCTGTCTGAAGGGTTACAGTAACCTTAAGGCGGAACAGAATATTTGATAGCATGTTCTGATTCTGTAAATGATGTTAATTTCTAATCGATAAATCTTGATATCGGATTAAATCCAATACTCTGCTTTTAATGCGAGCAAGTATTCTACAAATTTGATTTAGATATTCCCCGCCGCATAACCTTATGTGTTAATCTTAAATCTACGAAAATCTGCTATCTCCTTTTGCATGTTATTGGAAAGTTAGTTGCACCTTGAAAAATTATGGTATATTTAGAAAGGCAATGTAGCAAAGCCTTACAGATATATTGAGGAGTAATAAGTATTTGCAACGCCATGAAATGTTTAACAAGTAAGTATTTTTAGAGCTGGAAAATGCTGCTCAAAATCTCG
Organism: Aurelia aurita; assembly: GCA_004194415.1. Taxonomy (NCBI): domain Eukaryota; kingdom Metazoa; phylum Cnidaria; class Scyphozoa; order Semaeostomeae; family Ulmaridae; genus Aurelia; species Aurelia aurita. The sequence goes on along the minus strand of REGM01000108.1, from coordinate 316,379 downwards.
AAGAACGCGACCAGATTTGCTCTCTCTTGAAGATGTATTTGTTTGCATTTTATTGTATTCTGTTCGCTATGTTATGGTTTGTTCTCGTGACATAGGTATATAAAATAATACTTTCATTAATTTATTTGAGCCTAGTTTTTTTAGTAAACTAAAAAACGGCGTATTCAGGATGCAAGTTTAGGTTCTTCAATTTGTCTCTATTTATCTATTTGTGTTTCTGACAGTGGTGGACATTAGGGGGTGAGGGGGTGCGGTCGCCCCCCCCCAATGTTGGGTAAAACAAAGATGTTTGGAAACAATGGAAATAAACAATGTTTTTAACTGAAACAATAACTTCGCCCCCCCCCCAATACTTGGCAAAGTGTCCCCCACTTGTTCTTGAACGATTATTTCATATTCCTGTAAATCTGATGACTTTCCAAGAAAGGAGCAACAGGTTTCCCTAAAAAGTATGAGTGATTCCAAACATGTAAATATATCTGTTACTTTCATGATAGGATCTTAATGTGGTTGAAGGTGTAGCAATTTAATAGACTTAGACTACGTTCACACGATGCCGGCACATTTTGAAAACGGTGAACAAACTCGTTGCAATCTCCCCCATAATTTGATGCTAAAGAAATGTAACTGCACCTTAAGAATCGATCAGTCTCGTTTTGAAAGTGTCGAAAAATATTCTGTTTTGATCGTTTTCGAGTATTCAGACGATGCCGTTTTCAAAATGTGCCGGTTAGGGTTCCGTTTTTGAAATCTACTGTTTTCAAAATCTGCCGGCGCAAAATGTGCCGTTTTCGTTTTCGTGCCTATCCGTCACATTTTCCCCGTTTTCAAATTGTGCCGGTATCGTGTGAACGCAGTCTTAGTTATAAGTTATACCTCGTGTTTTCGGAAAAGAGCAAGAAGCTGAGGTACCTCTAACCTCTATTGGGTTAAACTTGCTCTTTTACCACCCATCTGGATTAAGCTCAGTCACAGTGACAAGGAACTTTATCTTTTCTCATAGGAATCGTTGAATCAAAAACTGATCATGATTATGATGAACCAGAACATGATTACGATGAAGTGAGTGCTGATGATGACGTAAGTTTCATTCTTTATTTTTATAAATTTGCTGATTGATTGATTGATTGATTGAGTGAGTGATTGATTGATTGATTGATTGATTAATAAGCTACTTGGATAGAAATGCTTCTTCTGTACCTCGAACAGATTAATAATGATGTTTCTTTACGCGGTACGTATAGATGTTCAGCTGAATGCCTAAAACAGACGATAAAGTTGAAATAATTGTTGAAGTAATGACAAAGTCGGCAGAATATTTAAAGATTTTGGCCCTTTTTTACAACAAACTGTATCGACCCTACTTACTAAGTTAAAGTTATTAGCTTTATTTTGTTTATCAAGGGTTGAAGAAATTTATTTCAAATTCGTCATCTTATCTTTATGAAGCTGATGAAGGAAAACAATTCAGAGACGAGATCAGAAGAGAGACAGACGACAGACGGCAAAGAATTCAAAGCAAAAACAAATTCGCTTGAAAAAGAGGTAAGATGATAATAATAATGATAATTTCAGTCAAAGCACCAATGTCTTCCATGTTTCAACAGATATTTTCAATCAATGGTTTGAGGAACAGCAGGCATTGGAGAAATAGTTTGTTTGTTGTTGTTGGTAAAGCAAATTAACTCCAATTAGATTAGATTGGTCACAGCTTGGGCAGTTATAGTTTTGTGAAAAGCTTTTCATCTGCTGATACTAAATGCTTTTTGTCTGAGTTAAAGCGTTGTCGTTTTTTGAAACCATGCCTAGCCTAAATATGAAGTATTATTTGAATATGGCATAATAGACCTTCAATTGGAGCTATGGAAATGTTTGAAGTGATTTTGAGCCGATTCAATCATAACTAAGTCAAATGAAAATCGTTGAAATTTCGAATTCTTATTTGCCATGTGAAGTCTCCCAATCTGTGCAGAGCAATAATGAATGGCGATGGTACTAGTGACACAAGGGAAAGGAACTTGTCATGCCACGACCACGCAAATCTCTTAGACATCCTAGATGTTACTATTTCTGGGGAATAAAAACCAACTGTTGAGATCCTGATTTAAGCACGATTTATTAGTTGATGAACATTGTAATGCAACCTTTTGGCTCAAGCTATTGTGGCGCATTGGTGTAATCCTCTGACTTTGCATTCAGAACAATCGGGCAGATGGGGTCCTAGCCCCAGCAACGCCACTTGAGCGTCATGACAAGGGGTCGCGGACTTGAGTAGGTCTTCTCTACTTCTGTGATCCCAGCGCTTGGCGCTAAACCACAACTTCACTTATGCAATGAAAGATTTGATGTACACAATATCACATGGATGTACACAATATCAATATCACAATATCACATGGATTTCCATTAGAGCTTTACTCTAGTAAGTTAGACTTTTGCTGTATATTTCTGTGCACCTTGCCATAAAAGCTTTTATCATAATCTCGAAAAGATGAGTTCCAGGAGAGGTGTAATCATTTAGAATTATCCCACTCCTGTCACACACTTCATTAGATTTGGTTTAACACAATTTTATCACGTGCTTTACGCTAATCATTTCTCCAGGCATTTCCTTTCAATTTTATTCCATTTGTGCTTTGTTAAAAACTCGCCACCTTTTTAACAGCTGGAAAATTCGAGAAGTTTTTAAGTACAGAAACTCTTATTGTAAAGTATTAATTGAGGGTTGTTTCTTGATGCTACTTGTCGATTCCTTGTATTTGGAACTGTTTTCGCATCTTATCATGACTGAACGAGTAACTTGTTACAACTCTCATTTTTGCTTATACTGCATTGGCCTTAATATCGCTGTTGTTTACAATGTCATGTCATAAATATCGATCAATTTGGAGCATAGTTGCCAGCATTGCATTGCGTATACATTTCAGTAATGCCGCAACAACGTCGACAATTAGCACAGGCTTCTTTGTTGAAAGTCACGTGGCAATGCGGTCCTTGCTTTGGTGGTAGTTTTAAACGCAATAAAGGAATCGTTGTTTGTACTAGGTCTTTTCTAGATCTGTTGAGTTTCTTTTGGGGCTCTTATTGATTGAGTTCGGTGGAATGTTATTCTCATTATAAGTTCCTCCTCCGAAATGGAATGAACTGTTGCGCCTTTGGATATATTAGCCTCAGCGAAGGAGTAGCAGAGGAAAGAAAACACTTTTTATGAATTGTAGCAACCGAACTTAATAGATATGACGAAGACTTCTTTCATATTCGCTTGTTCTGTGGTATTTTGTGGCATACCACTCTACTTAGATGCTCCGAAAGATTGCATATGGTATGCATGCGGAGAATTCAGAGCATTTTCAATAAAACAATGCATTCGACTCATGGCTCTAACTCCCTGCTTATTTTGACTTTAGCTTTGGTCTCGTGAGCTTCGATGAGCTTGATAATCATTCTTCAGCCCTGAAACATATCTTATCGTTTCAGACGCTAAACAGACAAAACGCCATCTCTATTTTATCATGACGACGGTCCTGTTTTGCAGCGGCTGTGTCGTAATTTTCGACTAGACCTTATCATTGAAAGTGAATTTGAGGTTAGATGGTGAAACCTCAAGCCAGCGAATCACAACGCCAATATTCTCATGGACATATTTCTGTGGTCTATTTTGGGATGATAAATCAGAGCTTGCCTGCGTATTTAATGTCATTCTGATTTCTGATTCAGCTCAAGGAAATTGTTTAAATCCCGAGTAAATCTAGACTAGCTCTAGACCATTAAATGAAGACCTCAGTACGAGGATTACTTATCTAAATAGCAAGATATTTGGACATTGATATCTCGCATATTATGTGAATTTACTTTAAGAATTAATTCTGTTTAAGTCTCGTTCGAGCACGTCTGGAGGCTGGCCAATTCTCTATTAATACAGTCGCGAATTGCTGCGTGGGAACGGATAATACAGAAGATCGAAAGAATTTTGAGAGAATTATCGAGAAGGAATTATCAACGAAGGAATTATCAACGAATCAAGTGAAGTCAAAAAGATGGAGAGAGCGAAGGAAAATAACAACATGATTTCGCCAATTGTAGACAAAGAAACATTGCTAAATGCACGTGTCAAGTTAAAAACGACGAATTTCACAAAACAACCGATGACAAATGGAAATTTATTTGGGCCTCGAGTTTTCAGAGCTTATCGGGTATTCGCTTTTGTTATTTTCAAGTTTAAGACTTGTGCTAATTTTGTTTTGGATAATTTTGGTAGCCCATTGATAGCAATCCGTTTACCACCATTAGATAGTGGTTTGCTGTATTTCCCCGCGTTTTTTATCGTTGCTCTCAAGATGAATGGAGTGGAGTTGCCAGTTTTCAAGTTCCATTTTAGTACCTTGTCATTCTCGATCTACGATCTCTGGCTCTCGACAATTTTTCTCCTCCTCAAAACATATTATGGTTTTTAATCACTTGCTAAATTTGAGAATTTCGTAGTCACCAGTGTGTCGAGTATTGACTGTATTTGAATCGATGCGTAAAACTTTGCCGTTGAAGGATAGCGATCCACGATAGAGTCTTTAGGAGACTGAGATTGCCTTCTCGCTAAGATATATTCAGTTTTTAATACGATTTTCTGTTTTGCTTATTATATTTGCCTGAGCAGTGGTGTTGATTCTTTAAGGATTAAAATTAGATTGCTATTGAGGTTCTTTATTATAAAACTTCCTAAAAGTGCGACAGGAACATGAGTACGTCTCACACTTTCCTTCCTCTCTCTAGACATGGATATCATATATCTGCACATAATTTAAATGTAAACTGAAAGCAAAATATAATGTGGGGAGACGTTGTTGTTGCCTTCCAAACTTCTCGCAAGGATTCTTGTCCCAATATTTCTTCCTTGCTATCTCCTTTCCATTTTTGTCGCTACTATTGTTTCATATTCCTTGTTGGAAAGTCGGTCCAAATATTTTATCATTCTTATGCAAACAGGGATAACTATGCTCAGCTTAAAAAAGATTAAAAAAGATCATGTTTCCAGCCTGATAATCTGAGAATTACACACGAATTACGTATATTGCAATGTGGTTATTCTGCTCAGTTATCCTCGAATCTTTTGTTTCTCTTTTCCTTTATCTGTTGTACAATGTGGGTTAAAATGTTCCTCCCAGTGGGGATTTTCTCCTAGTTCTTGTGTTACAAGTGCGGAATGCGTGTTTCCCGTTTCTTTCATCTCATGCTAGGAAACTATTTCACTCATCTAGACTCGGTCCAACCACAACCTCTCTTTGCAAACTGTTTATTTCGACTTGAAACTGTGTCAGTAAGTTTCGTTTCGAATCAATTTTTATTTTCGACCAATAATTGTCAGCTTCTTTTTGGAAAATGTTTCGCTGCTGTCGAGCAGTAAGATCGAAGCACCATGCTGTTAAAGTGTATTGTTTTTCTTGTCTTCGGGCATTGGTAAGTTCTTCTCTTTTTCATTGTTTTATTTAATTGTGGAAGAGTCGCAAACATCTTCGGTATCAATTCAATCCATTAACACCATTTTTGCTATTTTTGTCATTGTGAAGATGACTCTAGTTTGACCTATCAATACAATTTTGTGCCTCAAATCAAAGCAGTTTTGTCAAATTATAGTATTTCAAGATACCAGTAAAGAATGACAACAGACTTTTTGGGGTTACAGTTATGATGATGATGATGATGGTCATGTTGTTGTGGTTGCTGTGTACTGGCTATCACGAGCAGTCATGTTGTTTGCAGCCATATTCCAAGTCTTGGTAATAATTTGTTAGCCCTACTTTTAATAACGAAAGTTACCTAAATTGTTGGCTGATTACAAACCACACCCATTGATTGATGAAATATGTTCTTTGTGTATTTTGGTACTAGCACTATTGATACTAAATTTTTCGACAAATGGAAAAACTTTGTGAAACCATGGTGAGACCGAGCGTCATATTCAAACCTTCTTAGGTAAAAAGGCATCTATCTATCTGGCAAGATAATTTACATACCCCCACAATATACCTATTAGTAGGCCGTTATTTGCTGTAAATTAACTACTTTGAATAAACTAATGATAATGATGATGATGAGGATGATTGGTAGCAACATTAATCGAACTTTAGGAGCATCAAATTCAAGTTTCATAATTTACTTTTGGATGAGCTAGTGAAGCGATAATGATTTGTGAGTACACATAATTCTGTAATAATTTTATTGATCCTACTTGTGTGTTAATTTTCTTATTTGTTGAAAGAGCATGAACCGCTTAAGAGATTACGGCTGACCACTTCCCACATGTCCTGTTGAGGCAACATGATAATATGCATTCTTAATAAGAGGTATATGCAGTCTAATATCTTACTTTAGGCCTCAAGGGAAATGATGTAATAGAACATGAAACAGACATTGGAATGTGATTCCAAGTGTTCGAGTAATTGATGCATGATCGTCGATTTAGAATGTTTGCATTCGAAAATTCACAATAGACCATTTGGCTTTTTTGAAACAGTCATTCGAACGCATGGGAATTCAAATGCATGTGATTCGAAAGGATGGAAAGATCGATAAACTATACAGTCGAATTTCGATTTTTTCGTTCGAAAATCCACTATTTATCTGCAAACTTCGCTGATGTCAGGCTATTTTGCTAGATAGTGTAGAGTCATGAACAACCGAAATTTTTCTACATTTAGTAAAAATCTAATTTCCAATGTACACAGCAGGGGAAGAAGCTTTCGCTTTGATCATTTAAAATCAGCTAATGAATCACATTCGAACCCCTGATTCTGAATAGACGTAGCCTCGTTTGTAGTTCTACCTTGGCTTTAAACGATATTTGTTTTCATGCTGCAATTTGCAAAGCCTTTGGAAGTTCGTGTTTATTGATATTGCTTATCAAATAGTTGTAAATCATTGTATCTTTAAACTTTTCATCATTTTGAAAACAACTTAATCAAAACATTCACAACATATTTTCCTAATAGTCGCTTACCATTGGTCACGAGATGACGTCATGTCAAATAGTCACGCCATCATGGATTTCTGTGGCAACAGGAAAGATCCTAAATGATGATCGTATCAAGTGGTAAACCCCAATAACAGGCCTAAATCGTTTAGGAAATCAAACCTTTAGGGGGCTATTTTATTCATTGTTTTTCTGATGTATTATTGATGTTTTTGATATAAATATTTGAAAGGAAATATGAAAACATTTGGCAAGAGAACTTCAACGATTTTGCTATTTTTATACACAAAGACTTCGATCAAATTTCATTAAATTTTATGTTAATTAAATTTTTCATTTCTATCTTTACCTTAATCGTATGAAAGCAATAAATTTTATATAAAAAATAGATTCATTTGTTACAACCAGATCCTGTTTTGAAAATGGGTTGCCAAACCAAGGAACATAAAAGGTGGTCCTCCGTTCGGTAGAGTTTCTCCCTTGTCCAATAGCCAATAATGTTTAGTTCATCTGACTTAGAAGGCCTGAGGGATTNATAGTTGTAAATCATTGTATCTTTAAACTTTTCATCATTTTGAAAACAACTTAATCAAAACATTCACAACATATTTTCCTAATAGTCGCTTACCATTGGTCACGAGATGACGTCATGTCAAATAGTCACGCCATCATTGATTTCTATGGCAACAGGAAAGATCCTAAATGATGATCGTATCAAGTGGTAAACCCCAATAACAGGCCTAAATCGTTTAGGAAATCAAACCTTTAGGGGGCTATTTTTTATTCATTGTTTTTCTGATGTATTATTGATGTTTTTGATATAAATATTTGAAAGGAAATATGAAAACATTTGGCAAGAGAACCTCAACGATTTTGCTATTTTTATACACAAAGACTTCGATCAAATTTCATTAAATTTTATGTTAATTAAATTTTTTAGTTCAATCTTTACCTTAATCGTATGAAAGCAATAAATTTTATATAAAAAATAGATTCACTTGTTACAACCAGATCCTGTTTTGAAAATGGGTTGCCAAACCAAGGAAAATAAAAGGTGGTCCTCCGTTCGGTAGAGTTTCTCCCAGCTTTTTGTCCAATAGCCAATAATGTTTAGTTCATCTGACTTAGAAGGGGATTCGCCACCCAACTTGAAAGCTATCCATATGAATTCTCTTGCGGATAGGTGTAGACAGACCAATATCATTGTTACCCTTTGCAGGGATTTCTGCATTCTTCATCGTCGAGTGGAAATATTTTCTTTATTCTATTCTACTTTCTCGTTCTCCTCCGTTCGGTAGACATCCTTGAGATCCATAGTAGTGATGTTATTGAATAGTTAGTGGATGATTCCCCCCTAATGGGGGGGCTTGTCGGTTCAATTGTTGTTTTTATCAGCCAGAAGGTGTTGTGGTGCAGTGGTGTAATCCTCTGACTTTGCAACCAGAACAGTCAGGCGGACAAGGTTCGATCCCAGGTAGAGCCCAACCATTTGAGCGTCATGACAAGGGGTCGCGGACTCGATTAGGTCTTCTCTACTTCTGCGATCCCAGCGCTTGGCGCTAAAAAAAACGCAACTTATCGGTTCAAAAGTAATTTGCATGAAGAGTTTGATTCAAAACGAACTACCGATCATGCTTGCAATGGACATTAACAACCCCATTTCAAAGTTCAATCCTTTCCCCAAAAGCCTGAGGTTGTGTTGTTGTCTTTTTTTTCATTTCAAATACACATTAATAAGTTTCTCACAAGGCAAAACCATTGATTAGTTGATGTGTCCTTTTAACAGTGTAAACATGAGAATAGGAACGTCTTTTAATATCAAATATTAAATTTTTAATTTTAGAACAGATGATTTTATTGTGGTTATGAGAATGAATTGATCTTTCTATTTTTAAGTGATCTGTTAATTGTTTTAAAAGAAATAAATAGATTCTTCTTTCACTGCGTTGTTATCTCCTTTGCTGAGGTCATTTTAAATCCTTTTTGCGTGGATCATTCCCACATTCACTTTCTCATATTACAACAAGATTTTTTCTAATTTTGACATATTTTTGTCACTAACATAATCTGTCCCAGATTTGGGTAGGATCCATTCTTAGTCTTAAAGGAATCTATTATGTGTAGCTACGGCTAGACTTATTGCGTTTATTATAGTTACTGCGATTGATTTATTTTGGATACTTTAGTATGAGCGTTCACGGTGCAACAAGTCGAATGATAAATATAGTAAGGCAAAGCTAAGTCAAGGCACTGTAACAACCTGACAAATTCTTTTTGCAACGTAAGAGATTCTTGTTGCAAGTCAATTAAAAGGTAGACTTGCCCCAAGTCTATTTCATGAAGTCCTTCCGACAACGGAATGGCGGATCCGGGAACTATGGGAAAGGGATCGGTCGGAAGGACTTCGTGAAATAGACTTAAGGCAAATCTAATTAAAAGGTGATGCAACGTTATGAGTTTGTCAGAATTGTGCTTTTTAGCCATAAATTGTTCTGATTTTCGTTATTCGTCAGTCGATAATTTTCTCAAACAAATACAGTATAAATAATTGTACTTTGAACAGAGTTTGGTTGGTTGATTGATTGATTGATTGGTTGGTTAACTTAAAGAGTAAAATATTTCTTTTCATTTCAGCCTGGCACTGGATCTTCAGACAGTCAAGATGGTCGTTTTGTCAGCATTGAAGAATACAACGGCCTAAAGAAACAACTCACAGATTCTGAGGTTTGTTGTTTTCTCCCATGATTGATGATTTCATAATATGGGAAAATGTCGCGACATTACGAGAGTATGACAACTTAGTCCTTTAGGCAATTCCTCTCTTCCTCTGCTACATTCCATTATCGAACATGTTTGCGTCGAGAATAGCAAAATGTCACGTGACCTTCATGATAACAAAGGGATCGAACGCCAGTCATCTTTTTAAGAATTCAGCCTCAGGGGGATTTTGACCAGATAAATGAGAAGTAGCGATTGATTGTTCCTTACGAAGAAAGGAACAGACATAAAGTTGATAAAAAAAATCCACAGAGATGCTCTTGATTTAACAGTAATCATATTTCTGGTCTGCTTGTTTCGTATGTTTTGATTTCTTGTTTGCAAAAATTGTTTTTTAAATTACTGTATACTTCAGAGATTTGAACGTCTCAAATTTTAAAGGGAATCTAAGCATATATAAGCCTTTGGTAAAAATAGCCATGCAAAGACAATAGGCCGTGACACGTGCCGAACCATATTTGGGTAACTGCTCTACGTCAACAGGAAATACTGATATCTGATAAGCTAGAATTTGACCTCAACTGCCTTGAGCCATAATCGTAATCAGAGCTAACAAGAAGTTTTTATGCGACAGCATCATTTGCGTCACAAAACTGCCCAATTAGACATCTTGGAGATGATGTCGGAAGCCCTGTTGTACCCTCATCATCTAGTGTAATTTTGACAAAGTTTGGATGGAAAATGCAACTTTACATATGGAATTTAGTTGATGAATCGATGTTTATTGTTAAACTCAATTATTTGATACTTGAATGTGCTAAACGTTATTGTCAGGCCAAAATGAAATATTTTTGCGCCTGGAAGCAAATGCGACAAGAGCCCCGAGAACCCGAGAAGACCGTTTGGGGACTGGGAACGAGGTTTACAAGAGCCCAAGAAACGTAAACCTGTTGTTAAACATGCCTGAAAACGAGGTTCATAAATTTTATTGAGGTCTGAGTATCTTTATAAAATCAAATCACAGTATTTTTCAGACAATGTTAAACTGAATCAATTCAGACCAGTCCTTAGGGGTTGTCTAAAAATCCAGGTTTTTTGCTATCAAAAATTTTATCATCACACCTTATCACTTTCAAATTAGTTTGTACTTGAATAAAGCATACCAAAGTTTATCGAATTAAGCACAGAAGCGCGCTTGTCTCAAACTTGGCAACCACTCTCTTTTTTTTCTTGACCACAACGCCCCAGCTTTTGCTGTAATCTTCAAGAATGTGCCTTCCACTCCATATCGCTACTGTGTTCATTTTTGTTTGCATATAGCTGTCATAGTACGCTTGAATAGGTTCTTTTATAGAAGATACTAAAATATCAAAGTGCCATTTGCAGATTTCTCAGATTTCCCTAACCTTCGAATTTGATTGATTGAGAATATTCTCTAGCATCACTTTCTTAAGTGTGGTCTCATTTTCGTGATTGGAGTAAAACTAAAATCTTTAAGGGAAAGGCTTGAAACAGCAAGTCTTTAAGCAATATTTAAATTAAACAAGGAATTCATTTGCTACAGGCACCTTACTCATCAATCAGTCTTGAAAGTTAAAGTGATCTTCAGTTGCTACCTTGTTACTAGAGAGCACACGTTTTTTATTCATTTGGCTTGACGTAATTCACCTCGAGAGACCTGTGCATCTTACATATAAATAAGGGCTGTCCTTCGATGTTTCAGAGAATGAAATAAGTGCGTGAGGGCTACTATTCAAGAGTTAAGAATCACATCATTGCTAACTTCGTAGCGTAATGTTGAGAGAATGTTTCTCAATTTTCAGGACAGAGCGCAGCATTTGCAACAATTAAATGACACCCTAAATCAAGAAGTTAATCTCCTTCGCAGCATGGTAAGTATTATTGCACTTTTTTATCTTTTGGCCTCGCTTACATTGAACTAACGTTTATTAAACGCCACTGATGCATCAGCCAGTCTTCTAACGGCCAATTCTCGACTAATATCAGTCCTAACAAATCAAGAATATTCAGTGCCATCTTCGTGTTATTTTCCACAGAACAACTTTTCAATGTCCCCTAAGGATGAGGTCTTGCATACGTGAAACCTGATTTTCGATGCCAATAAACTGAAGTTCAGAAGTCTTTAGAATTGTACAAACGTATCGATTTTCAAAGCTAATGTTTGACATGAAGTTTTCGAGAAACCAAATGTTTCTTTTTATAGCAAATTTGTAGGTGCTTTTTGGTGTTTCAAAGGNTTCATTTGCTACAGGCACCTTACTCATCAATCAGTCTTGAAAGTTAAAGTGATCTTCAGTTGCTACCTTGTTACTAGAGAGCACACGTTTTTTATTCATTTGGCTTGACGTAATTCACCTCGAGAGACCTGTGCATCTTACATATAAATAAGGGCTGTCCTTCGATGTTTCAGAGAATGAAATAAGTGCGTGAGGGCTACTATTCAAGAGTTAAGAATCACATCATTGCTAACTTCGTAGCGTAATGTTGAGAGAATGTTTCTCAATTTTCAGGACAGAGCGCAGCATTTGCAACAATTAAATGACACCCTAAATCAAGAAGTTAATCTCCTTCGCAGCATGGTAAGTATTATTGCACTTTTTTATCTTTTGGCCTCGCTTACATTGAACTAACGTTTATTAAACGCCACTGATGCATCAGCCAGTCTTCTAACGGCCAATTCTCGACTAATATCAGTCCTTAGAAATCAAGAATATTCAGTGCCATCTTCGTGTTATTTTCCACAGAACAACTTTTCAATGTCCCCTAAGGATGAGGTCTTGCATACGTGAAACCTGATTTTCGATGCCAATAAACTGAAGTTCAGAAGTCTTTAGAATTGTACAAACGTATCGATTTTCAAAGCTAATGTTTGACATGAAGTTTTCGAGAAACCAAATGTTTCTTTTTATAGCAAATTTGTAGGTGCTTTTTGGTGTTTCAAAGGGTTCTGGCGAAGATTCTTTCGTGCAGTTCTATAGAAAATCAGAACCTTGATAAATCCTCGAAACCTTGAGATATTTTAAATGTTCGTTGAACAGGCAAAAAACCAACATCTGTAGAATAGGTTTCTTCAAACATTTTCTAGAATTTTATGGTAACCTAGAGTCCTTGCTGCGTTTTATAAAAGTAGGTAAAGGTCCCCTCCCTTCAAGATGAGGCTGGACGGGGGTTCTTACTGCAGAAATGAGCAAAACATTCGGCGCCTATGCTTAAAAAGTCGTTTACTAGAATACGATTAACGTTGAAGTTGATTCTATATCAAGCTTTAAAGGTAATGTGTCCATACAAGTAGGCCTCCCAGAGCAAGGCATGTGATCAATTAAAACTTCTTTTCATTCACGCATTACAGCAATTTTCTCTGTTTATGTGATCATTTTGAATATCAACCAATCATTTGCCGAGAATTTGATGGATGTTGAGAGGTTGGGTATACGCTGGCCTTATATATGGACACATTACCTTTAAGTTCTATTTGCTCGATTTAAATTAATAGACTGTTTTAACTCGTGAGTCGAATATTCTCCCGATTCTCATTAGTCTATCACGCGTAGAATCTTGACCATAATTTGTTATTGTATAAATCCATAATTGCTCCAATCTGATTTGTCTGTGTACTCCTCCAAAAACTCGCTATCTTGTCTCGTGTTAAAGAGATAATCTTTGTGAAATAATGAAGGGCTGGCTGCCAATTTGTTAAATCAGTCGAGTTCTTGGTGGCGTAGATTTTGATCAAATTTACTTTGGTAAGATTGTGAATTTCGTAACAAAGTTACAAACATAAGCAGGGATTCGAATTGCAACTTCTTTTCGATCCAAGCTTGTTGTAGCTTTCTGTGTTATTCGTAGCTTCTTATAAAGATGTAATACATGAATGCACACCAGTTACATCTGTGGAATCTCCGTCAAATGATATTCACATTACTTGTAAGCTTAGAAGATTGGTGCCATGTTATGGAGGCTAATTTTAGGCTAGTTATGGTAGCTGCGCTTCAGTCTTGAACCGTTTTCAAGTTTTTTGTGACACGACCAGGCCATTTCGAACCCAAAAGAAACTTAGCGTGGCCTCTTTTGTTAAAACTGTCCAGCACCCCTTACCTATATACTTGGAAGATTTCACCAGTTCTTACTAATAGTCCCTCAGATTTTTTAACTCAACAAAAAACTGCTTTGTAACAGTTATTACAGGCTTGACGACAACCAAAGAAAAAAGGTGTTGTCGCTAAAATGCTTGAGTTAGATTTATGGTTGTTTTTATGCAGGTACAGAAATTGATGCAAGAGAATGCTTCACTGCGAGCCCAGGTTACTCAAGCAAATTCAAACCGAGATGGTGCTGAGAAACAAATGATTGAGATGCAACGACAGATGAACGAGGTAACAATGCTCTGGCATTTTATCATGTGTAATGTATCTATCGAGTGCATACTCATATATCAACCGAATGCCTCAGAAGAATTTAACCTCGATTAGCGAAGATCAGAAACTTGATCTTTCGTTGAAACTTGAATTTAAAAAGCATTTGCTAAAAAGATTGGAAACATCAAAACAGTTCAATCAATATCTTACGCCTGAATCCTCCTGATAAATATTGTCATATTGGATTGTCTTGGGAATGAGTAAAAGCAGTCAAATTATTTGTAGTCCGCCCGATGGGAATTATATTTTACATGAAAATTCTCAACTTGATCATTCTCTTTAACCGATTCAGGAATAAAGGTTTAGCTCATAATCGATTATTCTTTCTGCAACTTCCCCCCAGCTCGTACAGTGTAATAGGCAGCTATCTTTAGAGGCAGTTTAATTTGTGTTATTTCATCGTGAAGTGGAAAATAGGAAGGTCTCATAGCCGCAAGCCAAAACATCTTATTAATCCTATTAAGTTTTTGAGTACTGAATTTAAATTTATGAAATTTTTAAAACTTTTGAATATATACTTAGATTTTTATTTAGTTGTTGATAAAATATTGTTTTTCCATTCATAGATGATAATGACATCGAGAGTTGATGAGACAGATTCTGATCACGTGCCAATCACGAGTATTTCACCACATCCAAGCCCTGGCACTTCGCAGTCATTCTTCGAAGAAGAACATCCTCCTCTTCCGCAATCAAACATCGAAAGTCATTTGGAAATGAGATTGCAAAATCCATATGATAATGTTGGGTTATCAAATTCAACACCGATGTATTCGAAACCAAATAAAGAAGAAAGCAAAAGCAGAATACAATCTGAAGTATCAAGTGTTACGTCACAAAAATCTAATGGTTTGTCCGTTCTCTTAGTTGTTCGTTTATTTGTTTCAAAGTCAGTGATGGATCTTTTAGCTATTCTACAAAAGAGTCTGGATCGAGCGATAATTTTATACTTTTTTAAACGAAAGGTTCGATTGAGTTGGAGCTTCTATCGCTTTTGTGCACATTCGAAAATTCTACAAAATGTATAAAAATATCATTCGATTCAAACTCTTTTTAAAAATAGCTAGAAAGTCTATTGTCATTTTCTGATCAATCAATTTTATAAAAATTCATTCACGAGGGACTATCTGCAGAGAATGCCTTGATATGCCGGCTGACTTAAGCAATTTGTGCTAATTTGTATGACCTCTTTATATTTTCAAGTAACATATTTGTATTTTATATTTATAAGTAACAGCCACGTATTTTATGAATAGAGAACACTTATACTTCGTTACAAGCAAACTGTGAAAAAATGTACACTGTTAAAGTTACCCCTCCCCTAAAAGAAACTTCGAGAAGTTTTATAAATCTTTAATTCAACATTTGATCTCCCATCTTTTTCTATGACTGCAGATAGGAACGTTCGCAAATCTTACTGTATCTTTGTAGTCCGCTATTAACTTCTATGAAATTAATTAAGTAATTTTGTTAAAATATAAGACATCTTTTTAAGTAGCTTATCCGTATCTTTATATTTTCATCGCTTGTTTGCTTTATCTTAGTATTTGTATCCCTTATATACTGTGCTGTACTTTGTTTTGTTTTTCAAGCGGCCCAGGCTAGATAAGCATTTGCTTTTCCTGGGTCACATGAGATTCCCTGTATTAGGTTGGAATTCTTATGGAAAAAATTTGACTTGACTTTGACTGGACTCTACTTTGACTTGATCAACGTTGTCTACTATATCTCCTTCAGGTACTGCCCCGCAGCACAGCCCACAAGAATACCCCGCATCATCAGATGACTCAACTGCATTCGTAACGGAGGAGGATGAAACCCCCTCAACACCACAACAAACCGTAAGTCTACCGACCCAAGAATCGATTGTTAAAGCTACTGAACAAATAACAAAGAAAATACAAGAGCTTTTATTAGCAGCACAAGGCAGTAGGCATAGTAGGTAAGTACCATATGCTGGTTATCTGGATCATTTTGTCTCTTGTCTTTACGCGTGTATTTTAATTAAAATAGCGTTAATCTTTCAGCACAGAAGTATCCCATCTTGCTGCAAAGCATTTCTTTTCTCGTATTTCTCTTGTTCTTTTCGTGTATTTCTTTTTGTGTATATTTCTAAACAGATAACGTGTTCAGCTTTCACTGGAATCTGAAAGAGTTGTGCAAAAATATCCCTTTTGGGTGCTCGTAAGATTGTTTTATTTCTTTTATAAAATGAGAAGAAAAAGTGTAGCATCGATTATTCTTAAATATTAATCTTTGGTATCTAAAGAGTCAACAACAATTTTATTTGATGACTGTTTTACGTCATACCATTTTAAAGTAGTCACTTTTTTCTACTGTATTCCCCAGTAGACTCACTGTATAGTCCCAGTTATCGCAACCACGACAACACTTTCTACAATTTTTTACACTGTTAATTGAATTGCATTGTTTGCTCAAACTGAGCAAACTATAACTCATGGTTTGAGCGTCCATCAGTCTATCAATAGCGATAACTACGACTATGTAATTAGTCTATTTCCCCAGTATTTAGCAAAATAACAAACGACCAATTTCCTTACTCCCATCTGATATTTAGGCTGTAATCTTTTTCCATTTCTCAAAATAGATATATTCCATGTGCAAGCAATATATCAACTGCAGTTAATGATATGGCCAATTTATTTCCAAAGGTTTGTTACAATTTCATTCTTCAGTTTTCTTCATTGGTTTCTCATAACCTCTAACGATGTCCCCACTAATATGCTCCCTTTCCCAATCCAATAAACCTTCTAAGAATAACTTTTTGCTAAACAAAGACATTCATTGAGTCAGGACAGTGCCAGAAAGGAACTTTATCGACTAAGTAGCAGTAGTTAACCATTGAAGATATAAAGATGATGAGATGTAAATTTGCAAAGTGAAATTGAATTTGTTTTTATTTTATAATCAACTCTTTCCAAGTTGCCAATTTTGTGCACGTGAGCGTATTGCGGGTGTCACCTAACTATTCACCTACATACTTACATTGTATGTTACTCTAATCTCGCCAGTGGAAAAACTAAGGCGATCTTCAAGGTAGACAAATTTAGTTTTCAGACAAATACGATTATCAATCTGTATGATCACGTGATCAGTTGTTGAAGCCTGCAGTCGTTTGTAACGAGCTATTGGCACTTCAGTGTTGTTACGTGTTGAATGTTTGTATCGTTACAGGGTGCCTTGGCTGAAATTCTTGTTCATTAAATTTTAA
Organism: Aurelia aurita; assembly: GCA_004194415.1. NCBI lineage: Eukaryota > Metazoa > Cnidaria > Scyphozoa > Semaeostomeae > Ulmaridae > Aurelia > Aurelia aurita. The sequence goes on along the minus strand of REGM01000108.1, from coordinate 299,029 downwards.
ATCACGATTGAAGTCATAAATGATTCCTAAATGTTTGTGTCGTTTGATTCAATGATTAAAGGTGGTTTGATTCTGATTAACATGATTATGATCCTACCACCAAAATTGATTATCGATGATTTTGATTGATTGATTGATTGATTGATTGATTGATTGATTGATTGATTGATTGATAATGATTGATTATGATTATGATTATGATTATTGATTGACTTTGATTTACTGATTAACTGATCAATAAACTTAATCAATCATAGCATCCAAGTGCAGAGAATCAAAGAAGTGCATTACGATTGATGATTACAAGTGCAGCTAGGTTACAAGTGGAATGTCGAAGCAGCGTGTTACCTGACCGCACGATCGATGCTGCAATGCTGACTCAGCAAGTTATTCAATGTGCTTATGACATTGCTAAAGCAGCTAAACAACTTGTTATGACGTATAATCAGGATTGATAATAATAATCATCTTTTCATAATAAAGAATTATATTAGCTACTTTTTATAAAGAACTTGCATGTCCAAAGTGCTTTCTTCAAATCGTTTCGAAAGTCACTTTAAAATCACTTGTGTTTAGGAGACACCCATCAATTAAAAATTAAAGGTTCTGTTTCAACCAGCATGCTTTGCGCGTGCCATCTCTTTGTTGGCCTATGACACGTGCAAAGCATGCTGGTTGAAACAGACATTTTAACGCTTTGCCATTTAAGAAATAAAAAGTCGAACGCGCCCCGGTCATTCGAATCCTTACCTCTGGTAGGTAAAGAGGATGAAATTGAATATTGGAAACATGAATACCAGTGTTTAGAACTTTGCTACACAAGAAATGTCAGGGCTAGGATCGCAGGCAACGCAAGGACTCATCGTTTTGATTCTCAGATCCTCACTATCACACACAAATTCGATTTTGTTGTTTCAGAGAAAGAGCTCTTTGCATGAACCATTAATTAATATTTTATTTCCCCCTTTGCGTCACCAAGGATTTTCTAGAACGATTTATACAAGGTAATGAAGCAAATTGTCCTGTTGCAATGTACTGTTGGTATATTTTCAGAAAGCAAAAGTTTGACATTTTATGCCATTTGGTAGAATTTTTATTTTCGCACACTTAAGACTGAAGCAAGTGTTAGTTGTTTCAGCAGCTGTAAATTACACGTATTAGAAATTCAAAACTATACTAAAGAAATTCGGATGCAAAGAAGAGGAGATATTTACCATTATTAGAAATTAAAATTTATATAAAAGGACGCCAGCTTTTTCCGATAAAATAGTTTAGCAAGCTGGGTCGTTCGAGGCAGTGAAGGTGTGAAATGCTTGTTCCATTGTAGATTTTGACAACATTTCCACATTAAATTAAAGTTGCTCACAAAGAATTATGCACGTGAGTTCTTCGAAATTAGATAAATTCTAATTTTGAATTCCTCGTTGATCTCGAGGAATATCGCAAAAATAGTTACGTTTTAAATTGAGTAAGATGCGATTTTTTGAGTAAATTAGGCAATGTTGTTGTTTCATCGTGTAACTATTTGTGTATATCAGCATTCTTTTCTGATCTTCGTAAAATTTTGGTTTTTATAATCATGGTTTCAAATAATTTATTTGCTATTTTGATTTTATGCTCTTAATTTTCAAAATGAAGTAAGGAAACTGACCACCAATATTATTTTTGAATCCTGCACAGGTCGATTTTCACAAGGCATCATCATAGATTTGAGTTTAACTTTCGTCAAAACACTTCAAATATTTTAACAGAATGCAAAAGAACACATTTGTTTTGTTACCGTCCCTGTCGTGACTACGATTGGTCCTTCAATTCGATTGATCTAGCACCTTTTGTAGTCGTGAAAATTCACAATAATTTTGAAAAGAAACTAACTTTGTTTCAATATAGCGAGAATTTATTTTGATGAAGTGCTTCCTTCTGAGTATAACAATATTGAAACTTTTTGATTCCTAACCAACTGGAAAAAGAAGGAAACTCTGATCTTAAGTAAATATTTGACAATATTAGTTATTAGTAGTTTGTTTGTAGATAATTAGATGATGTTAGTTTGAACATTTTACCACTAAATTGATGTAATCTTTATTGTATTTTCACAATTATGAATAGAAAGTGAGTTTCAAAATTGCCTTTTTCTTCGATGAATCAAAGTAGTGCAATTGTCAAAGGAATTTTTGTTGCATGAAACAGCAAGCAGACTTTGGACGATAACATTATTATATTAACATTAAAAAGTAAATAACATTAGTAACTGTCCATACTACAAGCCAAATCTTTTACATAAAAAAGTGATAGTTATGAGTACAAGTCAAAATCAATTCTTTTAGAACTATAGTAATTCCCCTCTGATCCTACTTTACGACAAAATACACCATCTTTAAAGAAACCCTGCTCTTTCCAACTGTCCATACATGAATTAGAATATGGTCCATAAACTTCCACGTCATCCTTATTCTCCCATTTGTATTCCCACATCACTTCATCATCATCAATGTCAGCTTTTTGAGTGATTTTTTCTTTTGATTCTTTACCTGTTCCCTGACCCCCTTCTTCGCCCCCTTCTTTAAATGCTTTCTCCAACATATCATCATCATCCGCATCTTTAAATCTTTCCTCATTTTGTTTTATCTCGAAATTCAATTTCTCAAATGTTTTGTTGTAAATTTCCATATGTCCTGCTTGCAACAATGTATCTGCAAGTTCTGTTAGTTTCAAGAGGTTTTCTTTGTTTTCTTTTAAAACTCTTTCATCTTCAACTTCCGCTGTTTGTTTCTTTTTGTTGTTACTTTTCTTGCCACCCAATCTTCTAAGTGCTTTAAGACTGTTTTCTCCTGGTTTGAGGAATTCAACAATACTTTTCATGATTGTTATTTTATCTGAATTTGACATTTCTTCCCCTTCTTCATCATCCCAATCCTCCTGCTTTTCTGCACCCTCATTTTGATTTACTTTTGCCCAGTCAACGCTCTCCAGCCATTGATCTTGAATGGCCTCATTATCTTTGTCAGCAATGTAGTTACCTGAAACAAATAATTTAAAATCTAGCAGCGAAGCCCTTTCTAAATACATCAGGACCATACTTTTGGTAGCAACTTTACATGCTGGTAAATGACAGTGCAAACAAACAGGACGAAAAGTTACATATAAACTCTGGGTTAAAATCAAGAAAATAACATTTAAAAGTCCTTTTTTGGACTAGAAATCGAAAATTGTTTCGAGTTACAGAACCATTTGCTGACTATTTTCATTGGAAACTGATCACAGCAAATCATCATAAGATCTGAAAGAAAAGAAACAATAAATATCGGGTCAGATGAAAATATCTAGCAAATAGTTCTGTTTCTTAGGATAATATTTAAAACTGAAATTATTAATCATACCTTCAGCATCAAAGTGGCCTTCTTCCATCTCTTCTTTCAAGTTAAATGGCGTAACTTTTATGTCCCCATAAGACTTTATGGTTTCATCTTCTTGTCCTATGAAATTAAAATAGCACATTAAACTACATTTTACCATGCAGGATATATTCAATGGACAGCAAAACATCTTCAAATCTGAGTGCATTTACTTTTGCAACTACATTTTTTGCAATTTCACAACATTTTCTAATGCTCCTTGAACTGCAACTTTAAGTTTGGTTTGTTGAAACAATAATACATAAAACTGCGGTATCCAAACTAATGAATGAATGAAAAGGTAAATAAAAGATCCGTGTGAGTTATTCGCCATCTTCGCGCCGCCCCAAGGCAGCCCAAGCAAGCCCTTGTAATATACACCTGCGCAGCGGACCGCGGCTAGCATTTTTTCGGTATATTTGATAGCACTGGTTTTAATCAATCATTTATGTCAGACTGTTGCATGTTTATTTGTATTTATGAAATTGATTGTTATGTTGTTTCGTTGTTGTTAAAGGGTATTAACATGTGATAAATATGGATATAGAGTTTATAGGAAATATAGGAAATCTTCACAAGAAAGATATTCATGACTTCCATATTCTGCAAATTTTGAGTTGCGGACAAGATGCAATTTCTTGCATGCAACCTAGTTTGGTTGCATTATTTTTGGGAACGTTCTTGTTATTTCCCAAAATGTCTGTTTTTATTTCTTCATTGAAGAATTTTAGCACCAAATCTTATTAAATTAAATCAACGAGGGGTTAAAAGTAGCTTCGCTAGGCGGACCGGGTTAATCTAAATATAACCTATTGTATTTGATGCTCTTGATCGATGAAAACAACAGGAACATAAGTGGCATGTGTCATTCTTTTGTGCTATGTTTAGACTAGACTGCTATATCTCCGTTCATTTACTTTAAAACAATAGCAAACAGAAGTATTTTGTCTTCAAAACAAGAATAGATCTTGAGTGCACAAGATTGCATCTTTCCCCAGTTTGGAGTGCACGACAGAGGCTGAACATTTCACGAACTGCAAACTGTGCAATGCAAACAACTAGTTTGCTAAAGCTTTAGACATAGTCAATTGCAAATTGCTAAGAACCTTCGATATCATCCTCAGCAAGAACATTTGTTGTTGTTGCAGTGGAGGCCTTTTCATCACCCTCATTTTCATCATCACTATCCATCGAATTTTCATCTTTAAATCGGCGTGAACTTGGCTCCCCTGTATCTTCAGATGAACTGCCATCTGCAAATTGAACCTTTCTCTTTGACATGTTTCTTTTTGTACTTTTTTTAGGTGTTTTTCGAGACAGTCTTTGCTGCAACTTCTCAATAACTCTAACGTTCTGGAAATGTGTTTTCAGTGAATTGAATTGGATGAAAATTGAATTGGATGGGCATTAACCGGAACGAGGCTAACAGGGAAGTACAGCAACAGCAACAATAAGACAACAAAAAGTTCATGACGTAAACAAAGGCGTTGTGGTAAAGCACAGTTCCCCAACAGGAATGGACGTGCTTCCGAAAACGAAATTTATGATACTCTGAGGATAGCTTGCGAAACAGATAACTGTAGCTGTTAACTTCGAAAGAAAACAGATTGTAAGAGAATAACTTATGAAAATCAGAGTGCTTCAAGATTCAAGCAAGGACCGACAGAGAGAGAACTGGAAAATAAGTAGAGATTGTGTGTGGACAAGAAAGGACAAATTAAGTTTGAAAATATGCATTTCGAAGGAACTTTGGCCTTATCATGCTTCTTGCTTATTCATGGAATCTGGTGGCTGATCATGTGCATAAATGATCATTTCATGTCGAAAATACCCGACAGAGCAACAAGAAGAAAGCCTCAATTTATTTCAAAAACATGGCACCCTTTCCCTTGTTGTTGCCTGAAGAAATGCCCATTTGAACCAATGTTAAAGATCATCATTGCCTTGGTTTGTGCTGCTGTTGACTTGTCAGTATCAAAAAGTTGGAAGTTATTCCATGATGACAAAGTGATATTTTCCAATAACATAATCAGCTTCCAGCACGCAACTTTATTTGCAATGTTTGCTGTTCTTGGTGTCGCTGAGATCTTGCAGTCAATTCGAAAGATTCAACTTCCTCATCAAGTTCCTCATATGATTTTGTCATTAATTTATATGACAATTGGTCTGGTTTACTATTTTGCCGCAAACGGCAAGCATTCAAATCATGCAACAAGAAATCATGAGGTTTTGTTGTCAATAATGGCAATTGCCACTTCATTTGTCACCGCCATTGAGAGCTGTCACACAAAATCATTTCCTTTGAGCTTTTCAAGGTGTTATTTAACTGTCCTCCAAGGAACATGGCTTCTCCAAATGGCATTTTCAATATATGGTGCTAAACCATGGAAAATAATGCGACAAAATGCTTCTTTTGTGCCCCTTACTCTTCTTTGGCACATTTTGGGTCTAATGTGCTTTTGCATAATTTTCCATGGTATGATGCTTTACGCGTTTAATCGTTACAAGAGAGCTCAAGATACTTTGTATAATGGACATAACAATCATAGAAAAATCAATGAAGACAGTATACCTTTGGGGATAGTTGTCAATGGCAACATGTTATATGATGGCGCCAGCTCAGATGAGGATGAAAGTCTTTATCCATAATTTTTAATAAACTGGCAGCACTTTGACCAAGTTTTGATTTTTTTATAAAACATTCACAACATTAAATAATTTTTTGTTTTTTTCTAGTTTTTCAGGGACTGACAAATTTTTAAAATTTACCTTTGTATAAAATCTTATATACAGTATAATACTTTCTAAGAGTTTCTTGTTTCTTTATATTTGATATCATATTTGATAAGTTTCTTGCTTCTTCAACTTTTGTATAAAAGTATAATAATTGTACTATAATTGATTAAGGAAAAGTTCTTGCAGTTTTCCTGATTCTTGTCTGATCACACAGAAAGTTTTGGCAATGAACAGACTATTAGATGTGCTATGCATATGTTTTTGGGTTTGAAAGGCTATCGGTCAATNGGCGCCAGCTCAGATGAGGATGAAAGTCTTTATCCATAATTTTTAATAAACTGGCAGCACTTTGACCAAGTTTTGATTTTTTTATAAAACATTCACAACATTAAATAATTTTTTGTTTTTTTCTAGTTTTTCAGGGACTGACAAATTTTTAAAATTTACCTTTGTATAAAATCTTATATACAGTATAATACTTTCTAAGAGTTTCTTGTTTCTTTATATTTGATATCATATTTGATAAGTTTCTTGCTTCTTCAACTTTTGTATAAAAGTATAATAATTGTGCTATAATTGATTAAGGAAAAGTTCTTGCAGTTTTCCTGATTCTTGTCTGATCACACAGAAAGTTTTGGCAATGAACAGACTATTAGATGTGCTATACATATGTTTTTGGGTTTGAAAGGCTATCGGTCAAAAAGTTTCAGGCTTGCCTTTTTGCGACCTGGTCGTATGGTTGCAAAGAAAAGAATTCTCTTCAAAAATAAAGGTAAAACTTCCAAATATTTTCTTTTTATCAATTCATTATTCTTATGTACACAAAGCAATACGAATAAACTGACAAATCCTTGTCCTTTAAACTGCCAACTCTTTTCCAGATTCCAGACAATATCCAATAATATCAGTCCCATTTACTTCTATCCACAACATTTCCAGTTTCAACTGAAAATCTAACCTCTCTTTTATCAGTTTTCAAGTTCATATTTATCAAATAAAGAACACATCCACCGATACAAACAAGTCCAAATCCCATCACAAATTTATTTGGTTTGATAAACAGTTCAGGGTTGATTATTCTGAAAGCTAAAGTTGATTTCATTTGAGGTGGTTTTCCTGTTGGTTTTTTAGGTTCCATTATGTCCTGTTTCAGCCAGTTTTAGCCTCTTGAGATGGAGTATCCAGTTATCTTGATGACTGCATTTGTGTGTGGACGTTATGTCTTGACCTCAACTTGTACCAATAATTTTTGCACCAAGGTATCTCTTGAGGTCCTCTCTCTGTGACTGAAACTGTTTTGATGGCCTATGGAAATTGAATTGGATTAAAATTGAATTGAATTACTCCTAGCCCCAGTCTCCCTCCCATTGCGCACATTTCGAAGGGAGGTGGCCTAAAATTAAGGTGTTGCTGTTGCCTGTCTGGAAAACCTTCTGAATTCAGTCATCTGTCAAAGCCCGCGCCCTTTTAGGCCAGAAATAATCAATTGATAAAGAATAAATAGAAAGAAAGGCAGCTGTTGACTTGAAGGAAAGATGTCTGACGCTGGACAAAGCAAGAAAAAGAAGAAAAACAAGAACAGAAATAAGAAAAAAGCAAAGAACAATACTGACAATGAAGGTATAGAAATTGGGCCTCAACCAATAAATAAATTGGATTATCTCTCTCCAAAAACAGACTGGAACAAAGCAGTTCGAATAAAAATAAAATGCTGAAGTTGATAAATGAATGAAACTGAAAATAAAAAAACCAAATAAAACTGAGAAACTTACTTAAAGTGATTTTTGATCAGCATTCACAGAGCCTCAGCCCTGCATACTAAAATCCACAATAATCTGAAAGTCGTTTTTGGCCTAGATTCTCTTTGTCTTGCTTTTCATTTGGCGCACAAAGGTTCATGGTTAGCAATGGATCTTCAAAATGGACCTTAAAATTAAATTTCTATTCCAGATGTTTCCAGGCAAGTCTGCACCATACTGTAAAGTTTATGTCTGTACCCCAAAGGTGTCAAATCACGTACGGAAAGTTGAATTTTTGTGCGCCGGCTATTGCACCAATAAACAATGAAAACTATAGAAACTAAGTGACTGGACATGTCCAGCGCACAGCCCTTTCTTTCCATACAGGTGTCAAATGCACTTTAGCGGACACGGTTTCCAAAGAAAATAGAGGTTGAATTGTATTTTTAGAACTTAATTCTGATTGGATTTCTAAACAATAGCAATAGGAAATTGCTATCATCTGATTGGATAGTGCAGAATTCTGAAGCAGGAGCCGACAATCGCTTTATTCTTTTGGTTGAAATTTTTGCTGGCTGCCACCCCCAAACCACCAGTCAAAATCGACATTAAATGCAAACACAAGGAAAATATCAAAAGTGTGTCCGCTAAAATGCAAACTAGCCCCCCCCCCCAAAGACGTTTTTACAAGGAACAAAGGAATAGTTGTATGAGCAAAAATTGCACCAGAACTACACCAAAATTGGCTTCAAATTCTCCAGCTCTTACTCCTTATAAATTTTGGCATAGATAGCCTACATGTTTTCCATGAGTCTAAATTCTGCAATTTTTGATGACATCACACACCTGTAAACTAAAGCACCCTAGGCATTAAAATGTGAAATCAAAATGTAGAAAAATGTCGCTTGATCCAGACTCTTGCAGAATAGCTAAAGGTCCATTCATTAACAATTACAAACTTTCCAGACGGACAACACTGTAAAATTTCTAAAAAATTCCCTGCTTGCGAGTGTGAAACCCCAAGACAAAGGAACCTTGCACAATAAATATTTTTTTGGAGTATTCAAGTCAATGTGAGGTATAGAATTGTGAAATATCCTGGGACGCAATTATTTAATAGATCCTTGTCAATGTCAGCTAAGCTGTTTGTGTATCAAACCTTGCTCCTTGTAACATTAATCTAGAGAAAAATGCCACTAAAGTCTGTCTCAAATTTGATGTCATGTGCGATTTGCGATATCGCAAAATTGATCCTGCAAAACCCTTCTATTGTTTTTTTGCGGATCTTTTCACGTGACGTCTAATTTGAGACATACTTTAGTTTTGATTGGTTAGAAAAATTGAGACATCAAAATCTGTTCTTGCCTCTGACTGAATCTGTCCTTGCCTCTGATAAAATGCGAAAAATTCTTAACCTCCAATTCTCACTTTAAACCTGAATTTTTTATATGCCAAATTTGATTTATGGTCAAGAATTGCGACTTTTCTGATCTACTGTTAACAATGTGACTTGTTTTTAAAAAGTTTCTTTATCGTCTGCTGTGGTATTTTCTTCAACTTGTAAATCTAACCACAATTGATTTAGGTTTTCCTTTGAAACCAAATGGTTTAGCTTCAGCTTGAAGCACTGTTTTTTCTTTATTTCATTTTGAGAAAGCTTTGCTGCAAGGAATGTGGCTTGCTTTCACCTTTACAATTCTCTCAATGGTTAGCTTTATCCACCACAACTACGTAGTTATAAAGTTGTTTACGATTCAAAACCCCCAGGCCTCCATGAAGTGTGCAATGTATCAAGCCTGCTTCAGAGGCTAGTGGGTGCAGCTCAGGATGTCTGTATCGTTTATTAGTGTCTCCTTGTGAACTTTGTTATGAATTGTGCATTGTGGCTTTTTGAATAACTGCAAAGGTTAGTCTAAAGTATTTTATGCTCTGTTTTTCCTTTGCTTAGAACATTTTGTTCCTTTAATAGGATTGCATAAAACAATGTTGCATAATCACTGCATTTGATAGCAAGCTAGAGTCATTGTCATGTTAATGCAAGGCCTGTACTGTAGCTTTGGAATTTGATTTTGATTGAAGCACAGTTCTTATCAATATTTGTCTTATATGTTAGGTGCCTCTGCAGCAATGGACACTATTCAGTATTCAGTCAACATCCAGGGTGATGCAGGGGAAAATAATGTTGAGAATGTTGGTATGGTAGCTGATGTTGGCATAGCAACAGACGTTAATGTGTCATCAGTATTAAAAGGAGATGATGAATCTGTTGTTGTTGATGTTGGGGAGGACCATGGGATGAAATTAAGCACCACAGAAACTGTCACAGAAACAAGTGAGACATTTGATGCTGATGATCTACCAGAAAAAGTGAGGCATGACCTTCTTCATCATGGAAGTAAAAATGTCACTGTTCTAATTAATGGGGAAGAGAGGGAGCTACCCCCTGGAGTAGCTCTTGAGGATTTAACGCAAGAGGACATCGCAAAGCTTTTTCCTGATTTGGTGGACAAAGCAGGGGGTAATATTGAAGTGATGGAAGTGACAGAAACAATCATGACAGAAGAGGGAGAAGAAGGGGAAGGAGAGGTTGAGTACATTACTGAGGAAGTTTTGGTGACGACACATCAACATGGGGAAAATGTTGAAGATGTAACAACAGTGAAAGAAATTGTGGCGCCTCATCATGATAAAGAAGTTGGAAATAAAAAGGAGGAAGATGTTGTGACAATAAATTACCATGGTCAAGAACATTCACATGAAGAAGGTAGGAGAAATGTTTCTTTTGTATTTTAATCAACGTTTGATGCTAGGCTTCCTCTGACTTTACTTTTCTTTTGTTTTCAGCTCTTTTAGATGCCTCAGAATTAGTGTATTCCAGCAACATGGGAATTTTCATCTAAAAATGGAACCAACGAAGGCCATTCACCACTTTTTTCCTTTATTCTACCATCTAAAGAGAACAATTCCTTCTGTTTTCATGCAAATTGGGCTAGTGGTATATTCCATTTTTAACCCTGCCGTTCGTCCACTTTAACTGACTGTTTTTTAGTCAGACAAAAGAGCTGCATTAAAATCCAAAAGTTTTAGACAGTAAAAGTTTCGAACCAATTCTGAATTACCTTCAAAGGCGTTCAAAATGTTTATGCCAATGATACTTCTAATTGAAGAATTCAGTATGCAAATATAACCTATTTCACGTAAAAAAGGAAATTGGTTGTTGTGATTTTTTTCAAAAAGTGTGCAAAACTTTTTCGTCCCAATTTTTTGTCTGAAAGTTTGCAGAAACTGTGGAATCATTTATTGCAGAAGCTGTGAAATCATTTATGGATCCTGTTACCCATGCAGAGGTGCACCATCATGAACATAGTGAAGATCCTACTGAGGTATTTAATTTCAAATGTTTTTATTGTGTTCTGTTATATTATTTGTGCCATTTTGAGCTGGCAAAAAGTTTTGAAAGCCAATGATTAAGTTTTGTGTTACTGAAAAGTCAAGAAACTATGAGAGCGAGTTTTGTAGCAAAAGTAAACTCAAATAATTAAAATATTTCCAGTCACACTTCAAAAGGAGCTTTTTCAACCAGCATTGTTGGAACGTGGCATCCTTTATTGTCGACATTTGCATGAACCAAGAAAATGATGAGAACAACGAGACTACAAAAGAGATATATTCGCTAAGCATGCCGGTTGAAAAGACCCCTTTAAGAAACCACTTGACAAGACTCAGGCCCTTAATTTTTCGTAGAACATAAGAAAACAATACAATTATGGGATACTCCAAATAAGGGGATAGCAATAAACCGAAGTAAAAAATGCGTTCTCAAAGAGGGGGATTCAACTGTATTCGCTGAAATTACGAACTGCATTTTATTTTTGCCAGGACGATATGGAAAAACGTCGTGAGATTTTGTTTCCTAAATCTTTCAGTTGATCCCGTGTCTTGTACGACAAGTTGTAATTTGGCAATTTTATTTTCGTGACCATTGTTTCTAAGACACGCAATTATCGAACACTATAAACTAAACATTGTTACCTCAAATATTTCGCTGCCCATCGGCAGCCTTATCAGTGAGTGATCTGGAAGAAGCATAATGAAAATATTTTTATAATCAGAAGAACGCTCAGTGCCAGAATTTTTCTTAAACGAATTTGATGCTAAAACAACGGACCTTGACTGAACGTTTTCCTAGCTTTTGACCGAGGGTATGGATAGACGAAAAATAAAGGGACAAATGGATTTATGCAAATCTAAAACCTATCAAAAAATTGTAGCACCTTTTCGAAATATTGAGTGGTGCATAGCGTTTTATGACACATTGATAACACATTTCTATTTACACAGTTAACAAAACATCTGCTGACCGATAACCTGCCAATTGAAAGTGATGGAACTGTTGTTGTTGATGTTCAAACATCTCCGTGGAAAGTTGACACTGATGTTCAAGAAATTGTTCAACATAATAAAAGAGTTCGAATGACGAAAATAACAAAATCAAGGAGAGTTATCGTCACAAAAACTGCGGATGGAGAAGAAATTGAAACTGTCATTGAGGAGGATGATGACGAAAATCCAGAAGTATGAACCCGGACTTACTACAATAGACCTTTTAGCTATTTTACAAAAGAGTCTGGATCGAGTGATATTGTTATTCATTATTGTACGAAATGTTGGATTGAGTGGCGTTATAGCTCCCATCAGTGTTGCGCAGTGCACATTCGAAAATTCTTCAGATTTCTATAAAATGTATAAACACATCGTTCAATGACGGACTCCGTTGTAGAATAAGTTTCTATTGTCGCAGTTCTTCTCCTCGCCTGAACCGATATTCTGCTACATGCAACTATAAAAATTGGTACCACAAAAATTTGTTGCAGAATGATATTTTTGCCCAGTTTTAGAACTCTTGGGAAACAAGGCCCTCGCTAAAGTGACAACAGCAACATGTTTGTGTAGCAAAGCTTATATAAGTCCTATCGATTACTAGTGAAAGTGAAAAATTGAAACCTTTTGCTGTTTTTCCTTAACAAGAAACACTTTTTGTCTCAACTATTTTCGAGCCGAAATAATCACTGGAGCTCGACTAGGAAAACATTTGGGATCATAATTTTCCACAAGGTTGGAAAGAGTTTCTTGTAAAAAGACAAATCGGTTTCAAATTTCGTACGAAAGCCAAACATTTTCCGTTGATTTATTCGTCTTTGTTTTTATATTTGAATGTTGATTTTGATTTATATCTATTTAGGTTATTGGAGAAATTGGCGAGTTCGGTGAAACTGAGAACCAGACAGTAGAAATCCAGAGAATCGTGAAAAAGAGGCGAATCATTGTAAGACGAACAGCAGATGGAGAAGAGATCGAAAAAATTATTGATGATGATGATGATGATGAACACCATGGTGACTTCACAACCGAAGTGCATGAGATACACGAGACAGATCGGAATGTGGAACATACGACTTTAGTGACAACACGCAAAGTTATTATTACTAAGAATGAATTTGGTGAAGATATCGAAACTGTGGTTGATGATGAACATCAGGATCAACGGCAACTTCATGTCAAGGGTAATGAAGGTACGACGTTAATCTTAATGTAATTGTTGTTCAAATGTAATGGTTGAAAGATGTAATAAGTGCAGCAGTTTATTGAATTCATTGGTTGGTTTCTTTGCATTATGAATCATTGTTTTAATTATCTACTTACTTAGACATAAGACCTCTCATCACGTGCATGTGCCTTATTCCTGGCTTCTTTTTTACGATGTTCTCTGCGAAGCTCAGGTGAGATGTCATAAGAAGCAAAGTACTGTATTTTAATTCAAACCATGATCGAGCAGGATTTATTTTCTGTGGTTTTTTTGTAGATTTCGGTCGTATGTCTTGTCTTCGATGTTTGAAATTGACGCATTGTTCAATTCAGATTTTGTCCTGGGATGCATATTGTTTGTTTATCCAAAATTTGACTTAGGAAACATTTGCATGCTCAAATTTTGTATTGAGCTTTGCTAATTTGCAGAGGACTGTTGAAACATTTTGGAAAAATTTCTCCAGCCACTAAGGAAAGGCCTCGTTGTTTTGATAGAACACACCCTTTTGCTTGTTTCGTAAGAATTTACCCTTGTAAAGTGTTATCTCCTTTTCCTACTGCTGGCTGTAAGCTATAAGAATGCCACTACATACATGGCTGTCAGTTGTAAACTATAAAACTCTCTTGTATTTCAGATCATGACCATAATGACGAGGAAGTCATTCAAGAAGCGGTACAAACAACTGTCGTTGAAAGTGAGGTTGACTACGAAGCATTATTCGGTCCAGCTGGTGAGGAGGAGCATCATGATGAACCAAAACATCATGATGATAATTACTTACAAGTTGATGGGGAAGGAGAAGATAACAGTGATTTTGAAGAAATGGATGAAAAACCAACAGTTAGAGGTAGGAAAGAGCTATATTTATACATGTAAATGAATTGTCCACGCAAAAGGCTGCTTATAAGTTAAGAATTATGAAAGACAAGGTTATGATGATTATTATTATTTACAATTTGATGATTGAGAAAGAGATCACAGTGACTTTGAAGAAATGGATGAAAAGCCGACAGTTAGAGGTATGAATTACAAGAGAGTAGCTCCTGGGAGGTAAGACATGCCCAATTTTCTCCCGATTGTGCAAAAATTCGGGCAACAATTGGGCAATATTTGGGCACAAATTAGGGGGATATTGGCGCAAATCTTACGTATTGAAAGCAATTGCTGTATTTTTTCAAAGGTGATATTTTCTTAAGTGACGCAGTTGACGCAATTGATTGTTGCAAACTATTGTATTGCTTATCAATTTTGCTGTTACTGTTGCAAGTCATCATATTTATTCAGTTGGAACTTGATGGATGTTCAGTAGTTTTATGTATCAGTTCTTTGATATTAAAGACCCATTGCTAATCATGATCCTTTGTGCGCCGAATGGAAAGCAAGACAAAGAAAAACTAGGCCAGAAACGACTTTCAGATAATACCACAGTCGACTTTGGCGCCACAAAGGATCATGGTTAGCAATGGGTCTTTAATACTTCAATAAACAGAAGAAAATTTCCAGTTTCTCGCCATTCTTTTAATTGCGAAAGGACTCTGGATAGGGCATCTTTTAGCACCCTTTATGAATCATGACCTGATGTAATAATTTTGTATATCCTAGTTGGTGACGTCGTCCATGAAGAACATTTCCAGACATGGGTTGACGACAAGGGTGACGTCAAAGGCACTGAAAATGATAAAGCTGCGGAGGAGATGGAGAAACCTTGTGAAGATGAGCAGAAAACAATAACAATAAGAGTATCTATGAAGAAGCAACCGAAGATCAACCAACCCAAGATCAAACACGAATTAACAGAAGAGCAACGCAAAATGTTGGATGAAGTGAAAATGCCTCAAGTGAGGAATGTTCTTGATGATTGGGTTTTGGTTGATTTTACGCCGAAAGAAATTGCAAGGTTTGCAGAAGTGATGAGACATAGACCAGGATGGACGGATGAGTCAGTGGAAATCGAACAATGCTGCAAAATGATGTAACAATATTTCTGTCTGTGAGTTGCCAAAATCTTTTACATTGCATTTCAAACGATTTTTAGAATTTTAGAGTGTGAGTGAAATAGTTTATGGACTTATCGGGAGTTGAAACGGGATCTGCTTTTTTCTAATCATGCATTTATGGACATCTTTTAAAATTGATTAACCTAGAATCCACAATTATTTTTCATTGTAGTTTACTTTGATGGTAACATCAGCTTTAAATTTTTTTACAGTACACCATAATATAGATTCGTTCATACCGCCACAGGCGAGTTTCCAGTTAGTGGAATTTTCCGAGCGAACGGAAATTCTATTGATTTCGAAAGAAAATATCGCTTTGTAATTGAATAGAAATTTAGGATTGAATGACTTTTGATTGTGTAAAATTCCACCCGCTCATAAACTTCCACTGACTGAAAATATAACCTTGAGAAGATCTAAATAGCCTCAGGCCAGATAACGGAGGGACTTAATTCAGATTCGAAAGGCTCTCGTCAGATTCGAATAGACAAGCGGCAAGTCTCCTTTACAGTTTACATTCGTATGTCACGTGCAACAAATTTGCAAAAGGAAATCGCTTGTTTGAACCTATTTGCTACACAAAGTTCAGTTCTTTTCGTAAAAATACTTGAAAGAACTTGCAGCTTCATTTCTAAGCCGTTCACTTCGCATTTATCTTTCAATACTTTGCCTTACATAAATTGCAAAAATCGGAAATAAAGATAGCCGAAAAACGAATTAGATTATTGCTTTTGGGAAGCGATGTTAAATTTCCTGTGCGAAAATTATCAAGCATGTCTTATCACAAGAACTTTCCACTCTTATTAATGAGACAAATGCAAGTAGCCACAATTAGGAATAAATATCAGCTTGTTTTCATATATCTTCAGTCACCTAGTTTAATACGTTTTGTTAGCTTTACGGTTATAAGGTGTTCAATTTCGGTCATTTATAACTGGTGATTTTTTTAGTTGAGTTTTTGTTCCTATGAAAATATTGTCAGAATCAAATCCATGATTCCCTTTTTTCAACATATGAAATATTCTTATATTTAAAACGCTGTCGTAACTCGTTCTTTTGTAGTAATTATTTATTTCAATAACTTTTAGAATAATTTAAGTTTTCCAGAAAATTACATCCAGTCTTCTGAACATTTTTGTGGACGTTCAGGCCAATTGAAACAGATTGTTTTGTAGTGTAAATCTTTTGAGTTGTAATTTCAAATCATTTATTGAACAAGGCTAAGTTAACAAGAATAATTCTTATTTGAGAGGTTTGTAGTTTGAATTGAACTGGAGGGGAATGAACAGATTTCTACAGAATCCTTTTGTTTTCCTGCTTTAATCTGAACATTTTGTTTCATTAACTTTGATTACCTTGGTCTAATTAAAGAGAATACACGGAGTCAAAAGCTACGAGCGCACAGGTCTAAAATTAGTCTATTCTAATGTGATGATCTCCGCATTTGGATTGAAATTTTTCTAGCTAAAGAAACAATGGCGTGTGTATGAATTTTGTTTGTCCTATTTATAGGTTACTCCACTTGTAGATACAACCTACAAAAAACAAAACCTTTCAGGCAAATAGAAGAAAATAAAGTAAATCAACTTTTGAAACGACTTTCAGACATATTTTGGTAGAATTATTCTTCTCGATGTTTACCTTAGCTATAAACGGCTTTCTCTGCTTTTTTTATTTACTATTCACCTTTATTTTTGTTTATTAAGCCTTGTTTACACGGAGCTTCGATGCTTCCGGTGAAAGAGAGGCTGTGCACAAGCTCATTAAGCGTGGACCACCATGTTTCTGTTTAAAGAACGGCATAGACTTTGAGTTCAAGCAGCATGTGATTGCTTGAGGCTCTAAGAACGCTGAAAAATAGCCAAGTAGCTAATTCTAAAAATATTTTGATGAACAATAAATAGTGCTATCACCTTGATCTTAACTGGTCCGATTCATGCGATCTTTCAAAAACAGGCTTTTAGAATGCGACATAGCGTCTCTCATTATGGAAGCGACACTTCCTAGGAAGTTAAAAAACGTTTCAAAACAGAAGCTCAAGAACTTTGCCCCCTAGTTCAAACAGAGATATATCCACCGTTCTACAATGAGTTGAAAAAGGCATTGTTTCAGGTTGGAACTGGCTTGCTTCTTTTCACCAACACGGACGTTTTAGCGATTTAATTGTCGCTGTGTGAATTAAGAAAATTAGGCACTTGTTTTCCCTTGGACTTTGCTAATACTTGTGTGACATCCTTCTAGTACAAATGGCTGGGACAAGGAAAATAGTGACTGAGGAATGCAAAAATATTATTATGGATATTATTTTATTATGGATATTCAGCAGTTTATTTTTATCAAATCTATTCAATAAAATTCTTGTAAAATACGATAATCGTGATATCCCATGGATTTATTTCCAAGTTTCAAATTGCCGACAAACCGACAATAAAGAATAAGCTACCATGTGCGCTGTCTCGTGATGCTTTCTATCACGTCATTTGTTTGTTCGAAGGCAAAAATATCACGTGAACAATTATTCTGCTGTTTGTTTTGATGAAGATGAACCTGGTTAAGAATTAATGAGCTGAAATGAGCGGAGTGACAGCTGCATTTAATGGCCGGGCTGGCGTGCTGTTATCGTTTTTCAAAGTATCTCCCAGGGTATCTCCTTGTTTTGTTCTTGTTTTGTTGGCTGCCAAATTGCGGGTTGAAGCCGTTACAGGTGTTATTGGAATGTGTGAACAAGCTCGAACAGGCTTACTTGGAGATGGATTCCTCACCTTTCTTACCTGATGCCACGTGATGATCTCGCCCCTTTAAATTACTCTATGATGAGTTTCTAGAACCACTGTAGCCATAATTCTCCCCCCTCTACTTTTTTTGTACCTTCCCTTATTTGTGCGCTAACTTGAATGGAGAAATCCTAATGTGGACCCTTTCATCTAAGGGCAATAGAAAAATGGTTGCCTGTTAACTTTCTCTCTCTTGAAAATCCAAAAAAGCAAAAATAAGCCAAAGAGAACCTGTTCACAGTTCACAGGCGAGAAAACACGAGGCGCTTAATCTTCTGGTTGAACAAGCAAGAGAATTGTTGCTCCATCATGGGCACTTTTTTATTGTTTCGCACATTGCATTATCTTTGTTCTTTTGATGTCGGCAGAGTTTTAACCTTCCTGCGTTTGAGATTCCTAAGTTTCTCGATTTACAGAAAAGTCCGCGGACAAATCATGGTCACTTATGTCGTAAGGAGCGCAATCAAAAAGTCGGAGACTCGTCTTCAGTAATGCAGAAAACTGCCCGATGCGACCTCAGCCAGTCAATAAGGTTCTGAATATATCGTAGTAATCGCTCACAGATAAGCCCCTTGTTTCCACTTGGCAGTTATCGCTGTAAAGATAATAGCGATAACTCCTTATCGCAATAAACACTGAGGAAACCGACTTTAAACGTTTNTTTAACCTTCCTGCGTTTGAGATTCCTAAGTTTCTCGATTTACAGAAAAGTCCGCGGACAAATCATGGTCACTTATGTCGTAAGGAGCGCAATCAAAAAGTCGGAGACTCGTCTTCAGTAATGCAGAAAACTGCCCGATGCGACCTCAGCCAGTCAATAAGGTTCTGAATATATCGTAGTAATCGCTCACAGATAAGCCCCTTGTTTCCACTTGGCAGTTATCGCTGTAAAGATAATAGCGATAACTCCTTATCGCAATAAACACTGAGGAAACCGACTTTAAACGTTTGTTTATTTCAGGAAGAAAACCTTCTCTCCCAAATGAATTAAGTAACATTCAAAGGTCTTGTAGCTAACCTACATCTTCACACCTATTAATTTCTGAAGGGATATTTTAAAGTGAAATTCCTTCCTTGATTGCAAACTTTTTCACAATTGTTTCATTGTGCCGTGCCAAGTATCTCGTGACGAAGTCCACATTATTTTTTCTCGTTTACAAAAGAAATTACCAGCGTTGATTCTTCGATTTCCAAGCTTTTATTCAAATGAGGCGCTTTGGGAAAGAACCGTGTTTACACCTGTTCATTGTAAACTGATCAAGGTCAAGTTTGATCGCTTTGATTGTTACCATGCGCATTCCATATCTGCCATTTTCCTACAGGGTCATCACCGTTTTATTGTCAACCAATCATCAGGGAGCAGAATTCGTGCTAGCCAATCAAACGAGGAGAAATCGATCTTTCCGACCAATCAAGTTTTATGAAACGTGATCAGTCATGTGTATGATGCTTTATAAGCAAGTGCAGTTGCCGCAGAATGATCTAAGCTACATTGGAGCCACTGATCAGTGATTGGAACACGCAAACGGGCTGCAAATTTCATCTTCGTTTTGTTGTTTGCTTGAAAATTCGCTGAATTTGTACAAATTAAGATAAATCTGCGACATTTTTTGTCAGATATGAGCGACAAGATGGATACATCGAACGAAGGGCAAAATTCATCGCTTTTGGAGAAAGAAAATACTCCGAAAGACAACAAAAACAAAAGATCAAAAAGATGGAAAAGGAAATCGAGCAAAACAGAATCTTCTCAGCCTCAAAAAGAATTCGCTGAAAGTGGGAAAGAAAATTCAGATTTAACAGAAGAACAAATTGATATTAAAGCGAAAGGAAAAGAAAGAAAATCACTCAAAGGTCGCATTAGAAAGATGTCGCTGAGAAAACATAGCAAGCAAGAAAAGAAAAATTATTCAGAAATCGCAGAAAGCGAGAAGGAAAAAACGAATATTGACGAGAAGGATGCGAAGCAAGAAGATGTAAAAATTGGGATTGAAGAAGAGCAAAGTAGGCCAGGTCCATCTGGGGTTGAAAATGAATCGAAGGACATTATCGACAAAAGTTATGGTACAGAAAAGGAAGATGGGGTCGAAGAGAAAGGGGTAAGGGGTGCGGAGAATCTGGAGAAGGATGGAGAAGAAGATCGCATTAGCGAGGAAGATGAAATAGCAGAAACATCAACAGAAATAAGAAAAAGGGAAGACGATGAAGGAAGGAAATCAAGAGATAACTTTGATGCTGTTATTGTTCAATTAGGAACACAAGGGCCTAAAGATCAATACGATTCTGCGACACCTGCAGAGGGTGATAATGCGGAGAACATTGATGACGCTGTGGAGCAGAAGGAAACAGCAACAACTGCAGAAGAAGCAGAGAAAGAAAATGAACTTGATGAAATTGTAAAACTTGAGAACGAGGATGGAGGAAATCTGATTGACGATTTTGAACTTGTGAATAAAGAAGAGGACGAAATTAATCGCGATGATGGGCCTAACATTGAAGAGAACGAGCAACCTCTTTTGGAAGCAAACACTGACACCAAACAAGACGAAAAACAAGCAGATACTGCAGACAACGAAAACGAGGCTGAAGAAAATGCCAAAACTGACAATGAAGACGAGGCAGAAGATGCTAAAGTGTTTGCACCAATCAAAGAAGAGAATTTGGATTTGTCGCAGAAAATTGCAAGAAAGGCAGTCGGTAAAGTTGTTGGAAGATACAGACAGGTACATTTGACAAAGACATATTGTCAATGTTGTTCCGTCATGTAAGATGACAGTTTCAAGTTGAATCCGTATTTTAATGCATATTATCCGAACTTTTTTATTTGTAAAGTATCGCCACAATTTATCAACTAACAACTCTTTTTATATCGCAGTTCGTAATGCATGACATTTATTTCACATGGGTACAATAGGCTTAATAATCGATAATTTTGTAATTTTATATTCCTTTTCTGTAGCTTTTGCAATGCACCGGTTCTGATTTATCCCACCCGTGCATTGTAATATTAGATTCATAATTCGTTTTATTTTGTTGATGGTGAATTAAAATTTGCAAGGTTTATCGCTGTTCACTTCTTTATCTTTACTCTTCAATCTTTATTTCTCATTTTTGCCTTACACTAAGATGCTTTGGTAAGATGGTATCGTGTAAGGAGCGAAATAGTCATATCTTTCCATCAGACACACATTTGTCACTACACCGGTGAGTGAGTCAAAAAATGTAGAGACGTTCGAAAGCCTGTATCTCTCAAACTATCTATCAGATTTCTATAAAGTGATCATTGTTGTTTAGCTAACACATCAATTTAGATAAGAAAATTTAGTTTCTCGAAATTGGTCGTGTTGTTATCAAATTACAAGAGATTTTATAAANCATGACAATTGTGCATTGGTGTGACATATACAAGGACAGCATTTTAAAAGCCAGTCCGGCAATGCAAATGTTGTGCTGTTCCTTTGCATCTAATGTATGAGGTCATAGAAATAGAATTTCTATGGTACGAGTCAAATTGATATATAACCCCCCTGACATACCCTGGGGATTTGATCGCATAGACAATCCCAGGGGTAGCAAATTTATCAAAAATGGAAAATTATTTTGGAAGATTTTAAACCTGATTGGGCGCTTGTGCATTTACGCACACCTGTGCCTGTACTGATCCTAACTAAAAACCCTACTGAACCTAACTAAAAACCCTACCAAAGCCCTATAGAGGTGTGCGTATCTGCACAAGGGCCCCTGATTGGGCTTGAATTATGTTTGACCAAATCTACATTTTTAGGTTACAAGAGCTGGGAATTGGATAAGAGTTACTAGCCAAGGGTAGGAAATTTGACCAACGAGAATGAAAAAGAATACATTTTGGGGGGGTTGGGGTGACTCAGGTATAGATTTGACTCATACATAATGCCCTATAATTTTCATATGAAAAATTCTTCGCAAGCTGAGCCAACTGGAAAGGGCTGGGTATCTCTTTGGGGTTGGGGGTGATTTTATGACACATTGTTTAGTCAATATCTTAATCCCCAAAAGTTTGAAGTTCTTGGGTCTACTTCTCTGATAAATTTTTAATTTTGCAGAAGTCTTATCAAATTTTTTCTTTTTCAGGGGACCCTATGTTGCCAAAGAAATATCAATAATTGTCATCATCTATGAAGGAATATTGACATTTTTTGTCTTAGCTATGTTTGCTCAGGCAACTTTTTGTGATCCTGGTGTTCTTCCAAGAGGTACGTAATGTGTCAAATTACATTGAGGTGCTGTTTACATGACCCTGGGCTACTTCAAACCAGCTGCAAAAGTTCAACCCATTCCTTGTCAACCCATCTATGATGAAAATTGACACTTGAAAACAATGAAAATGGACCATTCTTCAGCACTTTTTGTTGATTGATTATTTGACCTAGAAAATTTATTTGGTGCCATAATCATTGCTGCCAAAATCAGAGTTTGGTTTGAAATTGAGAAAATGCCGATGACACAAAATGAACTTTGAAAATGGACTCAGCATCAAATGCCAGTGGGGGTTTTCGCTGCTCTGCGTAATTTCACCATTGCATATCGCAAACAATTTATGCCATCATTTCCCGTAATAGTTGTTTGAGGGTAAAATCGGTATTCCAAAGTAAATAGAGCTCTTTTCCAATTAGTGTAAAAAGAAAATTCCTTAGATCAGGCCTTTAGAAGAGGCAATGTGTGCACATTCAATCCAAGGAAGACCTCCGATCTGAGGAAAATCCGCAGATCAAAAAGGATGCAGCCATTGCTGTCTGAAAGAATTTTGTCCACAAGACAAGAATTAATACAAACTTTTTTGGCCAGCATTTGCTGTCCTGCACAATGAACGTAACTTTTACCATTTGTAGCATTTTGAAGACCTTTTTAAATAACTAACGATCATGTTTTCAAAATGTAAATTTTTGTGTCTTTCACAGTTTTGGAATCAGATCATGAAGAAGACGATTTTCGTCAGCCTTTGTACAAAAATGTAGAAATTCAAGGAATAACTGTCAAAATGAAATGGTGTGAAACGTGTAGATTTTATCGCCCTCCAAGATGTTCACATTGCAGTGTTTGTAATAATTGTGTAGAGGTAAATAACTTTCTTCACAGTTCATAACTTTTGGATGCTTTTGTGAAGCATTTTTCTATTTTTGAGTCTCAGAATTAAAGTTCTGAAGGCAGCTTGTTTTGCAAGAAGTAGAATTTGTTTCAAATTATGAATTTGAGAGCAATGGGATGCAATTCAATTTTATCCTCCACAACACGGAAGATTGTATGAGTCATTTTTTACTTCAAAAATTGGATGTATGGCAATTCAAGCCTTATTAAATGCACATTGTGGAAAATTTCATACCATGTAAAATTGTTTTCATGTATATAAATAAAATAAGGTATCTTTATGTTGAAGTGATTTGAGTAATAATTCTATTCAATCATTATGATAGGATATGAGTGGCGTAAGCATAGCCTCCAAATCTTTGGTATCTTTAAAAAAACATTGCACGGGTGGGTAATGCATCTTTTGTTTGACTTTATGGCTTGAAAGGAACTTCAAGACCTTTGCTATAGTCCTACATGTAAACTCTCTAATATCTTGATTATTTTCAGAATTACAGCGTCTTCTTTGCTGTTGCCAGTTTGAGAATGTGACGTCATCAAATTGCTAAATCGTAAACTAGAAAAGCTACAGATTGTTGCTTGCAGCCATATTATAGACCTTCATAAACTATAGTTTTCNCAGAATTAAAGTCTGAAGGCAGCTTGTTTTGCAAGAAGTAGAATTTGTTTCAAATTATGAATTTGAGAGCAATGGGATGCAATTCAATTTTATCCTCCACAACACGGAAGATTGTATGAGTCATTTTTTACTTCAAAAATTGGATGTATGGCAATTCAAGCCTTATTAAAGGCACATTGTGGAAAATTTCCTACCATGAAAAATTGTTTTCATGTATATAAATAAAATAAGGTATCTTTATGTTGAAGTGATTTGAGTAATAATTCTATTCAATCATTATGATAGGATATGAGTGGCGTATCACTCCTTAAAAATCTTCTAATGCCCTTAGCCTATTGTTTTCAGAATCCTATTGTTTTCAGAAAATCTCAGAGAAGATCCCTAAAAATCCTTTTGTTTGAAACATTTTGCGCAGAGTGATACACCCTTTGATTGGATATGTTTGAAAAGGAACACCTGCTCTCTTCAATTTTTATTTTGAAAATAGTCCGATCAACATTTTAAAAATGAAAATGTGGAAGATCTTTGAACTTTGAAAATGCTTTGTAAAGCAATCTGTTTTGTAGATATCAATTAAAATTTGGTAAATTGTTAAGACTATGCTTCTGTTTTTGGTACTGTTTACAAACGAGATTGGTTTAAATATCCTCAAAATTGCTGTTTTATTTGTCAACAATTATTTAGCCACCTTCTTAAAATTTAAATGCTGTTATTCTTATACAGGGTTCATTTAGTGAATAAATTCTCATTTGACCTTTCGACCTTTCATAATTTGATTAGCTTATTGAAACTACTTTTTTATCAATTGGATGATTTTTGTTTATAACTTTGAAATCAAAAGAATTTGACCTGCGAAAGGTGGGAGATCTTTGCTAAAAAACATCTGAGTATAACCTCATTGATCATAATTCAATATCCAATTCACCATACTATGTAAAAGATAAACAAGAATTCGAAAATACATTATAACTTTGTGAAATGCTTCAAAAAATCTTCTTCAGTATCTGTTGCAATGCTTTCTTTGATAGTTTTTTAGAAGTGTCAGATTCAGGGTTTGCCCAAAGTTATAGTCATAAATTTTGATGAAGCATGAATCATCTTGTAGTGGAAAAGATTACTTAGATGTAAAAATCTATTTCTTTAGAAAGAGGCTAAGTTACTCTCTATACTGTAAATTGATGTGCATTAAAATCCAAGAAAGTTTTGGATTCAAATGCCCCTTAGAAGCATCTGAAAATTATTTTGGTTATATTTTTGGCTCACGATACGTCTATTTGAAGCATTAAGTGCCAACCTTTTGTTAAAATTAGTTTAATTGAATGAATGCGACTAATATAGCCCATTTTAAGTGAATGATTTATCAATAAGCTGTAAAAAAGGAAATTGTTTCCGATCCTCCAAAACGTGTCAAAACTCTTCGTTCCAAGTTTTTTTAAACTTTCCTATCCGAACCGAAACATAGATGTTAAAGTACACTTTTACTGTAAAGTGAAGTGATGTACGTTTTGGAATTAATGATGAAATCACGTTTAATCTCAATCCGTAATAACTGTTATCGTGTTTATTTTATAGATATTTGATCATCATTGCCCTTGGGTTGATAATTGCATTGGAAAAAGAAATTACAGATATTTCTTCTACTTCATATTTACTCTTTCAATACACATCATATCCGTCATCACGCTCACAGTTTTGTTCATACTCAATGGAAGAGGAAACATTGTTGTCCCGTATCCTTTCACAAATCTCTTTGGTCGAAATTTCAATGCTACATCTTTGCTATTTTCGTCAATTTCATTGCATACTTTGAGTAAGATCACAGTAAAGCAATGTTGTAAATTAGAGCAAGGATGTTACTGGGAAACACTTGCATGGAGTCAAAAATTTGGCTCAACAATTCATGATGAGTTAATTAATCACTAATTAAAAAGGTGTTGTGGTGCTGTATCGTAATCCACTGACCTTGCAGCCAGAACGTCAAACGGACGGGGTTCAAACCCCACCAGCACCTCTTGAGCGTCATGACAAGGGGTCACGGACTCGATTAGCGCTTAGCTACTTCTGCGATCCCAGCGCTTGGCGCTAAAAACCGCAACTTCACCTTCACTTTAATCAATGTATCAAGTGATCTGTCAAACAAATTTACCTTTTTTAATTATTTACTTGGTTGTAATGGTAACTTTAGATAGATATTGTAGTGGTAAATTGAACAGGAAAACCAAAATCGAACTGTGGAGCAAAAAGTGAAAGAAATTATGCTCAATTGACATGGACATTTGCTAAGGCTACCAGATAGCATTCCTGCAAAAATAGCACTTGAAGAAGTGAACAGAACTGTTCCAAAACCAAGGGGAGGTCANTTCTGCGATCCCAGCGCTTGGCGCTAAAAGCCGCAACTTCACCTTCACTTTAATCAATGTATCAAGTGATCTGTCAAACAAATTTACCTTTTTAAAATTATTTACTTGGTTGTAATGGTAACTTTAGATAGATATTGTAGTGGTAAATTGAACAGGAAAACCAAAATCGAACTGTGGAGCAAAAAGTGAAAGAAATTATGCTCAATTGACATGGACATTTGCTAAGGCTACCAGATAGCATTCCTGCAAAAATAACACTTGAAGAAGTGAACAGAACTGTTCCAAACCAAGGGGAGGTCAGAAGATGACGTGGTTAAAAATAGTTGAGAAAGAACTTGCAAAAGTTAAAGGAACATTAAGAAAAGACAACAGATCTAATTTAAAGTTAGCTAGGAATAGACATTTTTTGCGGGGACTGATGAATTGCGCCATGTCCCTGTGACGCATGCGTGTGTGTGTGTGAGAGGTCTTTCAGGAACATTGCCTGTTACATTTGAATTTTACTATGGTCGATGATCGTACGTACACGTTCCTAGTGATTGTGATACAAGTAAGTCTTGCCATTAGTTTAATTGAGTATATCATCGTTCATCTTAAACTGTTTTACTCATCAATTTGTCGATTGCATAAGTAAGCAAGGCAAAGTTTTGTCCAACTTTCTGCTCATCCATCCGGCGATTTGTATAACAAATTGCTATTTCGATCGACTGTGTTGAATGTTGATTTATTTCTTCAGAAATATTTCCTTAACAGTATTTCAGTATAATAATAATCATAATATGTGGCCTCGCGGCGATCCCTGTTTTTGGTCTCACTGGCTTTCACATGGGATTGGTTGCCATGGGGAGAACGACGAATGAACAGGTACCTCAGATATTTTTTATTTCTTTAATCAATTCATAAATGACTAATTTTTATTAAACATATCAGTAACACTATCGAGCACTTGTCGAAGCTGGACGATATATTCTTGAAAAAAAGGAAAGGAGCGTGTGATGTCAACACAAATTTGCGAATGAGGTTATCACACAATGTGTGGGAAAATATATCACCTTTTTGCTTTCTGATCATTTTAGCAATAGCTATGATTTTCACTGCTTTTAATGCCACGGGATGAATTGGGGCGTTATATTTCCAACGATCTTCTGTCAGTTTGTGATTTGAAGACCATGTGTACCCAAGATCCTTGCGGTCTCATAATGAATTTCATATTGTATGAAAATTATTTTGGCCTAGCAATCTCGAGGCTGTATTGTCTTTTTAGTATTCAACTAAACGTTTTTATGCCATCGCTTTAAACTCAAACAAGATCTTTTGATGGTTCGATGGCATGCAAAGGATCATGGGGAGCACGGGGCCTTTAATATCCTAAATATTTAAATTTGTTTAATCGTCAGGTAACTGGAAAATTTGGAAGTGGTCATAATCCATTTGATAATGGTTGTTCTAAAAACTGTTGTTCAGTCTTATGTGGAACTCATAGTCCTCGGTATGTTATTGTTTGTTCTTTATTCCTTTTTGCATTTATCATTTCCCCATCTCGTTTACAGTTTGTCCTTGAATCACGGTCATTCTGTTTTACCAAATTATCATTCAGCCTTGACGTAAGCACTATGTGAATTGTTCAAATTGTTTTTAGCCTTGAATTTTGGTATTATAGGTATGACAAGACGTACATATATCCCCATGTCCCCCCTACGATAAAAGTTTTGACAAGCTACAATATAATGGTGTTGGTTTGGACTTTTTGAGCAACTGCTGGCTGTCTTGTTGAAGTTTTTTGTTGTAACTCAAAGGAGGTCCTCGTAGAATATCTAACTTAGGGTACTGCCTTTCTGGAGCTGCTCTTAGGGATTCACTTCTTGCGGTTAATTTCGACGATTCATGGTTGACTCTTTGAAATATTAAAATCCACTATTTAAAGAGGTTGCAAAATCTGCAATTTCTTATGCCAAAGATGACGTCATTTCCTGTCCAAACTGCAGTAACTTTTCTTAAGCCACCACTTTTGATTGAAAGAGATCCCCATCTCGCTCGAGTGACGTCACTAGAAATCCAGAATGAACACGTAGGGCCGTTGTCAAAGGTTCTTTTTTGAGTCAATGTCATCAACTAGTCGGATAAATGATACTAATCGTAAAAATCTGCATTCACTTTCAGGTTTGTCGGTTATCAGCCTCCTAAAATCAAGACTAAAAAAGGTTTTAATCAGAATTCAAGTGCTGCGTCAACGAAAGATATTGCTATAGAAATGAGATCGATTTGTGAAAATAATTCTGTAAGTTATTTGATTTTTCATCAACAAAATTGCAACATAAAGCGAACGGTATTATGTGGCATTTTCTAGGCTTCTGTCATCGTTATTTACTCGCATACTTTGCATGAGAATTGTTGCGTTATATCTTAGATGTGATCAAATGCTATATAGGATACGAGCTACATTATAGAACGGTCAAACACTTGGATAATGTTCTCTTTAATAATGGCACGCCTGCAGTAATAACATCCACACAAATGTTCCAAAAATGTCCTGGATCCACACAAGTGTTCCAAAAGTATTCTGAATCAAAACAAGTGTTCCAAAAGTGTCCTGTCAGGACTTCCCCGATCACTGGGCCTTGAATTCTTGCAGAATGTGGTCGCAAACTCTGTTTACTTTCCACTAATTTTAATTAAACTGTTCCAAAGAAATAGGGACAAGAAACATTTGGTCAGTCTTTAAATCCTCTTTTAAATCCAGAAGGACTTTCACTTCATGTTACCACTGCTCTTCTATAAAACGTTTCCATCTTGCAGACTGCTGCTCTTTGATTGTTTATCGCATTGATGGTCTAATACTCATCTGTTGACTGAAACTGAAAGTTGTATCCTTTTTCTCTTCATTAGTCGAATTTAACGCCGAAAGGATGGACTGATAATCAGAATATGGCACCAAAACATGAAGGAAATGGAACAGAATTCAGGCAAGCGGGACCCTCAAGCAACTCTAGTAAAACGAGAGTTATTGGCACTTATGAAGTCACCGTTTGAGGTGGAATATCAACAATTTGTGTATTCACAACGGAAAATCATCCTCGAGGTCGCATTTCTCTAATGCAAGCGTGCGTATGAAGGAATATTACAGCTTACATGTTGCTGAAGCATCATCGAAGAACTTTTTAACAATGGAATATGGAGATAAGCGAGAGAAGCATATTGAATTGAATTTATACAAATATCCATTTGTAGAGAACATGGCGAATATGATGTTTTGAAAATCAATTTACGCATTGTGTTATTAACGTAGTTTGATGTAAAAAGCAGTTTGATGACTTGATTGATTGATGACTTGATTGATTGATAAGAAAGCAAAAAGAGGAGGATTTTATCATGCATCAGTCATTTTACGATTTAATTGATTCGAATCCTTGATGGATCAAAGACTCCTTGATGGATCAAAGACTCCTTGATGAATCAAAGATTTCTTCCTATTTTTGTTGTGTCGACTGATCGAATTTTTTTTGAGTTGTGCAAAAGTTGAGTTTGTGTGGACAGTTCAAAATTTGCTAATTCTTCCTCGAATTGCTATGAGAAACCATATTTACCCTTGTATTCCAGGCTCCGACCAAAACATATTCCCATTATAGTAGTCAAATTTGAGAAGTAACAAGTCCCTGTAGAAGTCACATAGGATAGAGCCTGTACTTGGCCCCCCTCTTCTTGTATTTGCGACCCTTTAGATATCGTAGTAAGAATCATTGTACTGAAGCTTGCAACAGTTGGCTCTTTAGCATTGAAAGCTAACGTGACTTTGTCTTTGATGCTAATGTAGAATTTGTATTTCATCCTGTTTAACTTGTGTCGTAATAAATAACTGAAATAGTTTAGCTGGTATAATTACAAGATAATTGTAAAGTCTACTTTGTCTAACTGTAAATAGAAAAGTACAATTGTAATCTAGGTAGTAGCTATCAAACTTGAACCTTGATCTACGCTATGATCTAACTGGATGATCATTTAGTAGGGTAGGACTGGCCTGGGCGTAAACGCAATCGACAGAATGATCAAAGATAGCTTGATTCTCTAGACGATTATGTGCTGTGAGATTGTTTTGTTGTCGTGCTGAACCTGGCAGTGATCTAAGTTACTGATTCAAGTAAATTTAAGTAACACTACACTGTAATCTTAATAACCTTGTTTACATCGTGATTAAGATTACACGATTGCGAGAATCTAGTTTCGTTTTTGGCAGAATCTGGAATGTAACTAAAACGCGATGTAGAATCTGACTATGATCGAGATTAGCTTCGTAGTGTTTTTGAATTTGTGAGCTGAATTTGAATAACTTTTTTCTTTGATTTGCTTTGAAGTGTTTTGATATTCGTTGTATTTAATTGAGTTAGTTTATTTGATGTCTGTGCAGTTGTTAGTTTACTTGATGTCTGTGCAGTTGTTGCAACCTTATTGCTACCTGGTGCCCCCAAAACAAGCCCCCACGTTTGAAAAACCATCAAAATTTGATTACAACGGTCTTCTTCAGTTTTCTTTTTTTGACAAGGAGAACCAACATTATTATGAAGAACCAAGTTAGTTTCAAATTATTACCAAATTATTATTAAGATCCAAATTATTTTCCCATGTATAGCTTATCTGTTTGATTGGTTTAAAAATTAGTAAATTTGGCTAGTTTAAGGGCTGCCTGGTTTTGAAGAATACTGGATAAAAGCACAGATCATTGCAAGAATAATTTATTTGTGTATTTTAAGCCTCTAAGTGCCCATATTTTGGCTCTTGCACAATCTTTACATTGTGGCTTAAAGAGTATGGCTCAAAATGGGGTTTTTCAACGTATAATTTTACACCCTTCAAGTTATGATGAGAAAGATTTTACCAGCGTTGAAGATAATTGGATCATTGACAAAACAAGGAAAAAGACATTTTAGGGATAGGCTTAATAACCATCTTTGTGATTTTTTAAGCCGGGGAATTTTTGGGACACCCGGTAGAACATGGCAGATTTCTTTGACGAGAGTCCCATCTGTCTCTGCGGCTACTTATTTCAGATTAGATAATATCACTTCATCCAAAATCTCACTCCTAAATCCTATCACATACCCCTGTATGGTACGTTCTATCTTACATTCGACATGAACGCCCTTCCTTAAGGTTATTCTCCAACCCTTAATTTTAATAAAATTCTTAATTCTATCCTGGAAGCTTTGTAACAATGTTAGCTATGTAAGATCCCTTTTTGGACACTTATCCACATCAGCCAATTGTGTATAGTTGAAGTTAGTTAAAGTGAAAAATGCCAGTTCAAAAAGGAAAGTAATTTCCTTGGAGACCTACAATTTCCACATTATTGCTGTAGGCTTGAGATGTAATGGAGCCGGCCAACCCACTCTCCCCTCTTATTCTTCCTAGAAGACCCTTTATTACAGCCCTTTAGTTATCCAGAAACATCTCTTCATTTTGTTGTTGGTTTGTGTATTATACATGTATTATGCTTTCTCTACGTAGCCGATTTTTATTCTAGTAGCTCATTGAACAGATTTTATATTGTGAAACGAACAATGTCTCCCTCTCTTTGTGTCC
Source organism: Aurelia aurita (assembly GCA_004194415.1). Classification (NCBI taxonomy): domain Eukaryota; kingdom Metazoa; phylum Cnidaria; class Scyphozoa; order Semaeostomeae; family Ulmaridae; genus Aurelia; species Aurelia aurita. The sequence continues at coordinate 267,124 of REGM01000108.1, read as the reverse complement.
TGTGAATTACATTAATATTGGAGCTTTCGAAACAAAACTTTGTTTGCATACTTTGATTCAGCGAAAAAGCAAAGCCTATAGCCTTACTTTTCGGCCAAAAACTAGGATTTTCAATATCGGCTGATTCTAGCAAAAAAGCAAAGCCTATAGCCTTACTTTTTGGCCAAAAACAAGAATTTTAAAAATCGGCCGATTCTAGCGAAAAAGCAATGCCTATAGCCTTACTTTTTGGCCAAAAACAAGGATTTTTAATATCGGTTGATTTTACCGAGAAAGCAAAGCCTATAGCCTTACTTTTTGGCCAAAAACTAGGATTTTCAATATCGNTTGGCCAGAAAACTAGGATTTTCAATATCGGCTGATTTTAGCGAAAAAGCAAAGCCTATAGCCTTACTTTTTGGCCAAAAACTAGGATTTTCAAAATCAGCTGATTGTAGCGAACAAGCAAAGCCTATAGCCTTACTTTTCGGCCAAAAACTAGGATTTTCAAAATCAGCTGATTCTAGCGAAAAAGCAAAGCCTATAACCTTACTTTTCAGCCAAAAACTAGGATTTTCAATATCGGCTGATTCTAGCAAAAAAGCAAAGCCTATAGCCTTACTTTTTGGCCAAAAACAAGAATTTTAAAAATCGGCCGATTCTAGCGAAAAAGCAATGCCTATAGCCTTACTTTTTGGCCAAAAACAAGGATTTTTAATATCGGTTGATTTTACCGAGAAAGCAAAGCCTATAGCCTTACTTTTTGGCCAAAAACTAGGATTTTCAATATCGGCTGATTCTAGCAAAAAATCAAAGGTTATAGCCTTACTTTTTGGCCAAAAACAAGAATTTTAAAAATCGGCCGATTCTAGCGAAAAAGCAAAGCCTATAGCCTTACTTTTTGGCCAAAAACAAGAATTTTAAAAATCGGCCGATTCTAGCGAAAAAGCAAAGCCTATAGCCTTACTTTTTGGCCAAAAACAAGGATTTTTAATATCGGTTGATTTTACCGAGAAAGCAAAGCCTGTAGCCTTACGTTTTGGCCAAAAACTAGGATTTTCAAAATCAGCTGATTGTAGCGAACAAGCAAAGCCTATAGCTTACTTTTTGGCCAAAAACTAGGATTTTCAAAATCAGCTGATTGTAGCGAACAAGCAAAGCCTACAGCCTTACTTTTCGGCCAAAAACTAGGATTTTCAAAATCAGCTGATTTTAGCGAAAAAGCAAAGCCTATAGTCTTACTTTTTGGCAAAAAACTAGGATTTTCAAAATCAGCTGATTGTAGCGAACAAGCAAAGCCTATAGCCTTACTTTTCGGCCAAAAACAAGAATTTTAAAAATCGGCTGATTCTAGCGAAAAAGCAAAGCCTATAGCCTTACTTTTTGGCCAAAAACAAGGATTTTTAATATCGGCTGATTTTAGCGAAAAAGCAAAGCCGATAGCCCTACTTTTCAGCCAAAAACAAGGATTTTCAAATTCGGCTTATTTTACCGAAAAAGCAAAGCCTATAGCCTTACTTTTTGGCCAAAAACAAGGATTTTCAATATCGGCTGATTTTAGCGAAAAAGCAAAGCCTATAGCCTTACTTTTTGGCCAAAAACTAGGATTTTCAAAATCAGCTGATTCTAGCGAAAAAGCAAAGCCTATAACCTTACTTTTCAGCCAAAAACTAGGATTTTCAATATCGGCTGATTCTAGCGAAAAAGCAAAGCCTATAACCTTACTTTTCAGCCAAAAAC